>MCJB01035427.1:8643-71317 GCA_002018475.1 Nicotiana obtusifolia | reverse complement strand
TATTTGGTCCGGTTCTAACCGGTCCGGGCCGGTTTTCGGTCCCAAACCGGTCCGGTCCGGTTAGAACCGGACCGATAGCCACTTGCCAGTATACTGATCTTACAATGTCCTCTCACCACCCATATCCGTCAAATCCAAATGCCAAAATCGCACATGTCCATTTGATATAACACTACATAAGACGCGACTTCCAGCAAACCCAAGACTGGTCCACACATAAGACCCAGACCTGTTTCTGGGCTTTGAACTGACAAAAGTTGTACTATTAGGATTGGACTGGACTGAACAGAAATGGACTGATGCGACACCAAAAGCAGAACAAACAGAACATCATATCATAATGGGCCGCTCCTGGTTGGATTGTGACTAAAAGGGGCCCGTAACTGTACTCACCGAGAGCAACCTTACTGCATCACCTGGTACCACTACTGTTGTACAATGTACAAACATAATGTTAAATTCAACAGAAAACAGTTCCATTTTTGCATTTAAGGCTATTCATGACAAACATAGTATTTCAATCATCCACTTCTCATTGACCTATGCATGCATGATTCAGAAATAGTTCAGATTCTTTCTTTTTCTAATTTAATTTTTATAACCATAAAAAAGCAAAGGTGAAATAGGAATCACTCTGGTACTTTCCTAGTCGAAGGTTTATCAAAAATAATTTTTCTATCTACACAAAATAAGGGTAAGATCAATTTATACACTATCCTTCATAGATTTCACTTGTGGAATTACAGTGCAGTTGAACAATATCATCACTATCCAAATAATAGTTGCTGGTTCATTAGCCTGTTGTTAAGCAATATCATCACTGAATTATGTCAGACTTTCTTGAGAATTAGTTACATAGCATCCACTTGACCAAATGCTTGGATATCATAAGAAGCTAGCACGGTTTAATCTTGTTTAATTTGATTAATTGCATTGTTATAACCGATTTTGACAACTTTAAAACTTAAAAGTTTAAAGCTTGATATGTAAGAGACAAAAAACTAAAATTAATCCAAGTGGAAGAATTTCCTTGGTGTAAAATAGACATGTATCGAACAAGTTGATAAAATTGCAGTTGCACATCGATCCCATGGGACAGTTCAATAGTCAAAAAATCATAATTCAAATTTTTATTAGGCATCTGGCTTAACTAATAGAATCTGCACCACTTAAATTTACTAACAGTGTAAAATGCTCTCTGCTAATTATTATTTTTATGAAATCTCTAGCTCTCTTTTTTTTTTTTTTTTTTTTTTTTTCGGCATCAAAGTTTCAATATACCTCAAAAGCAGAAGTACATTAGGTGCCATTAGCACAATAGTTCTGAAAAAGGAAACAAAAAGACGCAATAACCTAAGGCAAAGTAAATACGCCAAAACCTAAGAATGCTGAGGCGTGCGGAATAGGCTTTTACTTAGATCTCTGCCTCATCTTTCGGCTCTTCCTCTTCAACCTCCTCATACGCTTCTTCTTCCAAAAACAGAGAAATATGGAAAATTTAACTCAAATAGCTGTCTACCTAATCTCTTATACTAAAAATAATCGATAGATATATAATATTTGCATAATTCATATATAATATATGTATAACCATATATAATTAATCTATGTAATGTCGGCTAGAAAATATAAATATGGAATCTGACGGACTCTTTGGGTAACAATCACGGAATTATGTCCATCTCGCACCACCTCTTAAGGGTTGTTTGGTAATAAGAATAAGAGATAACAATCCTAAGATAAACTATTAGATAATTTTATCTTGTATTTGGTTAAATTTCTTATTCTATTGCAATTGTAATATTATTTTTATATATGCTCAATGTAGGTTAACAATCTGTAACGACCCGACCGATCATTTTAAGCATTTGCATTCAGTACGGTTGTTTGAAGTATTGAATAGCTTCATATGACATATTATGACTTGTGTCAATTGTTGGTTTTAGTTTTCATGTAATTCGGGATCGATCGAAAGAAGGATCCCATTGTTAGAAGCTTTGAGTTAGAAGAATTGACCAAGTTTGACTTTTGCATATTTGACTCCGGATCGGAGTTTTAATGGTTATGTTAGTTCCGGAGGGTGATTTTAGACGTGGGTGTATGCCTGGGTTTGCGTTTAGATTCCTTGAAGATTTTAGCGTTAATTGGCGAAAGTTGACAATTTGAAGTTTTGGAATGTTCATAAATTTGACTGGAAGTTGACTTTGATAATATCGGGTTAAAATTTTAGTTCCGGGAGTTGGAATAGGCTCGTTATGTCATTTTGAAACTTGTGTGCAAAATTTAAGGTCATTCCGAATTGATTTGACATGGTTCGGCATGAGTTTTGGAAGTTGAGAGTTCGAAAGTTCATTTAGTTCGATTTGAGATGTGATTCGTGATTTTGATAGTGTTATGTATGATTTGAGGCCTCGAGTAGGTCCATGTTATGTTTTGAGATTTGTTGGTATGTTCGGACAGGGTCCCGAGGAGCCCGGATGTGTTTCAGATTGATTCTGACCATTTCAGATTCATATTAGCATTGCTAAGAATTTTGATACCTGGTGTGACCGCACCTGCGAAACTTTTGGCATATGCGGAGCCGCAAATGCAGGAGAGGAGGCGTAGAAGAGAAAGGTCAAGCTGGGGGGTAACGTCGCAGATGCGTGGAATTAAGCGCATTTGCGGGAGCGCAGATGCGGGAATAATTGCACGGAGCGGGAAGGCAAGGTGGCTAAATCCTTCGCAGAAGCAGAAGGGACATCGCACCTACGTTGCCGCAAAAGCGGTTAGTGGTCCGCATGTGTGAGATGTGGGATAGTAGTGGTCTCCGCAAGAGCAAGTTATTGGTTGCATAAGCTACGCCGCAGAAGCGGTCATTTGTTCGCACCATCGAAAATGCTGGGCAAACCATATAAAATCGAGAGTTGTTCATTTTTATCATATATTGAGCTATAGACCTCGAATTTGGGCGATTTTGGAGGCGATTTTCACCACATGGATTGGGTAAGTGTTCTATACTCTGTTTTGATTATATTTCGTGAATCTATCTTTGTTTTTGGTTATTGAATTATGAATTTAAAAAAGAAATTTGGGGAATTTTATCTAAAATTTCATAAAGTAAATTTTTGAGTTTTGAACATCGATTCGAAGTCGGATTTGAGTGAAACTAGGATGGTGGGACTCGTAATTGAATGGGTTGTTGGATTTTGTGAGTTTTGTCGGATTCCGAGGTGTGGGTTCGGGTTTGACTTTTTGGTTGACTTTGAATAAATGTGTAAAGATTCGACCTTTATCGATTGGGTTTCCTTCCTATGGCATTATTTGATGATTTTGAGTTGCTTTTGGCTAGTTTCGAGCCGTTCGGAGGATGATTTGAGCGGGATGGTGCTTCTAGAATTGGCTTGTTTGAGGTAAGTGTCTTACTAACTTTGTTGGGAGAATTTTTCCTACTAATTGCCATTGTTTGCTACATGCAGGGGTGATGTATATATGAGGTGACAAGCGTCTATGCATGTACGAAGGTTAATCATGCTCGGGGGTAAATTATACGATTAACTGCACCTTGTAGAATTACGTGACCTGCTTGTTTCATGTCTTACTTAACTTCTAGATTACTGAAATTAAATGTAAGAAACCAAGATTTAGCTTATAATAACTTGATTCACATTTGATATATTTTTGTGAGACTATTGATGTGTTTAAGTCGGTCATTACTATGCTTAATCATTAATACATCGCTACGACCATTATTCTTGAGATATTGGATTCTATACTTGAGTTGAAATTTTTTAGACTTATTGAAATATTTGAACAATAAGGTCCTTGAGGTTTATTGAATTGTTATTGGTTTGAACGTTATGATTGATGTTCATTTGGAATATTCGTTTAATCACTCTCTTATATGTTGTTCATGCTTCCTACCTTGCTGGTCATTGATATACATATGCTTGGTGAGGAAGAGTGTAAAGCACGAAGAGTGATGCCATGCCATTGTATTTACATTATCATGTGAGAAAGAGTGTAAAGCACGAAGGGTGATGTCGTGCCATTTCATTTACACTATCATGTGAGGATGAGCGTAAAAGCACGAAGGGTGATGCCGTGCTATTTCATGCTTCGTGCTATTTCATTTACATTATCCTGTGAGGATGAGAGTAAACGCACGAAGGGTGATGCCGTACCATTTCATTTATATTATTATGTGAGGATGAGGGTAAAAGCACGAAGGATGATATTGTATTTATATTACCATGTTTTCATTTACATTATCATGTAAGAATGAGAGTAAAAGCATGAAGGGTGATGCCGTACCATTTCATTTACATTATCATGTTTTTATATTATCATGTGTTCATGGCACGAAGGATGTTTGTGTGCAGGCGAGGACGAGGGACATGCATTATGTTGTGATATCTTTTCCTTGTATATACATTCATGCCTTTACCTTGAGTTGTTATTGTTGCACCTATGTTTTCTATGTGACTTGTCATTGTTATTCTGTCTTTGTCCTCTATCTCAATTGTTGTTGTGTTGTTCATGTCTTCTATTTATTTAACTTGCAAAGATCATGTTTTTCTTCTTGTTGTTATATCTACATCTAGGTCTTCTACCTGGTTAGTGAAATTTATGTTCTTCTTTCCTAATTGCCGTCATTACTTCTATGCCTTCTACCTAGTCTGTTACCGTTGTCCATATGTATTGCCTTGTTCGTTAATTGCTACCTGTGTATTTCCCACTTTGTCATTACTGTTATTGGCATTCTTTCACCGGGTTGGTACTGTTATACACATATTTGGTGAAGACGAGATAAATTCAGAAAGGGTGTTGCCGTGCCATTCGATCTGACATCTTAGAACATTTCTCACACTACGAAAGTTATGAAATTACTACCGTGGTTTATTGGTTATTGCTCTAAGGAAAGGATCGGTCGTGATATTGAGGAATATTAAATCATGCTTTCTTGTAGTAATCATTTACTGCTTCCCATAATTGTTTCTTGTACTATTTTCTGTTATGTTCTAGTATTATTCTACTGTTAGTCTACTGCACAGGTTATATCGGTGAGTATCTTTTAACTAAAAATCCCTCGTCACTACTTCACCAGGGTTCGTCAAGATACTTATTGAGTACGTGGGGTCGGTTGTACTCATAATACACATCTGCACCTTGCGTGCAGATTTTGGAGCTGGAGTCGCTGTATATGGGGAGCTGGCATTGAAGATGTACCTACGTTCTAGTTATAGCTTCCACTTGTCCTTGGTAGCTTTAGATTTTTCTAATATGTTTATGTAAACTTCCAACAGATGATGTATTCATTTGTACCGGCTTTTGTAAATTCTAAGTCTTAGACGCTCATGTTTTGTACTCCAGTACTTGGGTTATTGTATAAATGTTCCGATAATTCTTCACTGTTTTCTTATAAATCTAATTTGGGTTGTATCGACTATTAGTTGGCTTACCTAGTGGGTCGTATTAGGTGCCATCACGACTAGTGGATTTTGGATTGTGACAAGTTGGTATTAAAGCCCTAGGTTCGTAAGTTCAACGAGTCATGAGCAAGTGTCTAGTAGAGTCTTGTGGAACGGTATGATGACGTCCATACCTATCTTCGAGAAGCTACAGGGCATTTAGGAAAATTTCCCTTCTTTCTTTCCTTATTGTGCGGCCTTGTTTCAGCTTGAAAGCTACGATTTTTATTCTTCCTATTCGTTTATAGCGATGTTGTGCACTTGGTATTTTCTATGTGCCGACGATTTGTGATGTTGCGGATGGATTACGAAGGACTATGGGTGCTTGATTATTAGCGCGATGTGCTTTCTGGTCTTGGGAGCGGATGTAGTGATAGATCTTTCAGTCATTCATTTGTGGCACGAGGTGGGTTCTTATATCTAGTTGGTAAACACGGACCTGGGAAGACTGGCCGGTGGCCTAGTTGTTGTGATTAAAGTGGGTTCATGGTAAGGTGTCGATTTGAGTAAAACCACTGGGTTATCTCCTGTATGACGAGTTTGGATTGTGTGTTTCGTGTAAGGCTTCCATTGGTGGAATGCATATAGTATATTTTTCAGAGCCTTTGGGGGAAGGTTTGCTTGACTATTGCAAGGATGCGCTTGGCAGACGTTACAGTTCTATGGGCAGTATTGCATGAGTTTTTAAGTATCCAGCTGAATAGTAGTGCAGAATTGGGACAGCTATGAAGATACGGTACTATGGATTACCAACGATATGTTCTATGGTTTCGGGCTAAATGGGGGAGTCTACTAGTGATGATCGGATTGTAGGATCTTGCGTTGTATCAGTTTTCAGGCCAAGGGATTGCTTGGTTATTTCTTTGAATAGTCATGTGCTGGTGAAGCGCGGGTTGCTCAGTGCGTATTAGTTTTGTATCAAAGATCAGAGTAAGCTGAGTGGTTATCGAGAAGGTTCTGACGAGTCCCAAATCGTATGTAGCATTTAAGGACCTCTGAATTTGTGTATGGGTAGGGCTTGAGATCGGTAGCGAATGGTAATCGGATCTGCGTATTTCTACGTCAATAATGATTCTACATGGCAATATTGGAGAGATGCAAGAAACGGCTTCGGATTCCTAGAAGGTTCCTTCAGAGCAAGCATATTGAGTTACTTTCGGGTTGGCAGTCTAGGTGACTCGGTTGAGTTAGAGGCGATCAGTTCTGATGACTCGATTATGTGTTAATGAGTTCCGAATAATTCACCATGGTTATGGCCACAGCCAGAGTTGATGTTTGCTACAGGTATAGAAGCTATGTTGCGTGTGGTGATGTTCTTCTTGATTGAGTTGAATGAAAGGTTCGCATTTGATGAGGTGTTCAATTTTCTTATGGTTCAGAGTTGACCATGAGATTTTCGTAGTGTCGCGAGCTAGGATGTTAGATAGAGGCGGTGCGCCGTGTGGGGTTGAACATTGCAAGTACAAGGTTGCAGTTTAGTTGTGGAGGGAAGGATATAAGTTTGTGATGACACGGAAGATTTTAGATGTGTAAGAGGAAGTGGGCACTATTTGATATCGCCGGAGGAGAGTGCGCATGTTGGCAGGTGCATTGTGTTTTGACTTGTGAGTACCTTTTGTAAGATGATGGCGTATGAGTGATGTATCAGCCATTTGAGTAGCGGTATCGGATATGAAGATTCTAGTATTTGTGAGGTTCAGAGACTAGATGTTTTCGTTGGCAGAGTATTCCTTGATTTCGGGTTGTGAAGAAATGTTGAGGATTATATGATTGATGGTATGTGTTATGGAAAGATTGCTATGGACTTTTGGAAGGTTATTTACCTGTTTAATAATGATCAAAATTTGGTTTGGGAATTATTAGTGAGCCTAATGAGAATGTGTATTCTGTATCAGATCGGATTTGCTTGCTCTTGCGCAGTTGTTACTATAGGTATATCATCGGGTGGAGCGGATGTTATTCGCGCCTTGGTCTATGTTATGTGTTTCTCGCTTATACTATGACGGGTTGTGAGGATTACATGATTTTTCGCACGCATAATGTAATTTTGTTTAGGCCCTATGGTGTTATGGGCGAGATGGCCTTCGTGATGTTGACTTGCTTATTGCACCATAGTTGTGCTTGTCTTTCTCAGTATTGTTTGCGCCTAATCATCTTCCACAAATTATATTTATGCACACTATCGTGTTTGATGTTGGACGCACATGTAATCAGTGAGCCCGAGCATTATGGCTCGAGGGGTACCTTTATGTGGATTGACAAGATTGGATCAGGTTGCGTCCTGCAACTGTATTGTGATGAGATGTAACTCCTTATGCTTATTCGTGCGTTTTACTTTTACTTGTTTGAAAATAGTTCATAGGAAAATGTTAAAATTTCCCTGCTAGCTTATCTTGCTTAGTAGTCTTCTTATTTAACTTTCTTACTATTATCTGTCCTGTCTGAATTATTACTTGTTTGGTGTACGGACCGTGTTGTGTGGGACTCCATGTGGCTTCTAATGTGACTTGTCGGTTGGACTGCTCGTATTGGCGGATATGAGATTTCTAGATCTGAGATTTGTACTATCGTATTGGGATAAGGAATGTTTGGAATAATGATACCATATTTCCGCTAAGAATTTGGGCAATGGCCTTGGTCGGACGAGTGAACTTCTTGGCTTATTGATCAGATGAGTGGTTAAGAGATTCCGCGTGTCTCTTTCATCATCAGCAGTGTACAAAGATTTTGAATGAGGTTTTACTTGATATGAGATTTACTACCAGTACCGGGTTGGCTTTTGGGCGGCTATGGTGGCCAGCAGTTGTTGTTGTGAGCATCTGAGTTATGTGGTGTACCATGTGCTTACATCTTGGGTTACGGTTATGGCTTGACAAAGCCTGTTCAAACTTATACAGTATGTGGATACGCGATTCGAGTCTTTTTAATGAATTCCGGGTGTTGGAAACTAGGTTCTACGGTTACGGACTAAGGTCGAAGTAAGGACCTCCAGTTAGGTTGTTTTGAAAGGCTTGCATGGAGCGGGATGATGTGGGACCAACCCCCCCCCCCCCCCCCGTATGTGCATGGTAAGGTACACAGTGAATTGGTGGCCTTGGAACGACTCTTGGCACGTTCGAGGATGAATGTATGTTTAAGTGGAGGGGGGATGTAACGACCTGACCGGTCATTTTGAGCATTTGCATTTCGTTCGGCTATTTGAAGTCTTGAGTAGCTTCATATGACGTATTACGACTTGTGTCAATCGTTGGTTTTGGTTTTCAAGTGATTCGGGATCGATTCGAAAGAAGGATTCTCATTTAGAAGTTTTGAGTTGGAAGAGTTGATCAAGTTTGACTTTTGCGTATTTGACCCCGGATCGGAGTTTTGATGGTTCCGTTAGGTTCTCGTTGGTGATTTTGGACTTGGGCGTATGCCCGAATTTGCATTTGGATGTTCCTTGAAGGTTTTGGCGAATTGGCGAAAGTTGATAATTTGGAGTTTTGGAATGTTCATAAGTTTGACCGGAAGTTGACTCTGATGATATCGGGTTCGAATTTTAGATACGGGAATTGGAATAGGTTCGTTATGTCATTTGGAACTTGTGTGCAAAATTTGAGGTCATTCCTAGTTGATTTTATATGGTTTGGCATGAGTTTTGGAAGTTGAAAGTTCAAAAGTTCATTTAGTTCGATTTGAGATGCGATTCGTTGTTTTGATAGTCTTATGTATGATTTGAAGCCTCGAGTAGGTCCGTGTTATGTTTTGGTACTTGTTGCTATGTTGGGGCGGGGTCCCAAGGAGCCCGGTCCTGAGAATTCTGATACCTGGTGTGACCGCACCTGCGGAACTTTTAGCGCAGGTGCGGAGTCGCAAATGTGGGCAAGGAGGCGCAAAAGCGAAAGGTCAATCTGTGAGCGTGATGCCGCAGATGTGGCAAATTAAGCGCATCTGGAGAAGCACAGATGCGGGGATAATTGCCCGGGAGCAGGGAGACAAGGTGGTTAAGTGCTTTGCATAAGCGGAAGGGACATCGCACCTGCGTTGTCGCAGAAACGGTTAGTGGTCTGTAGGTGTGAGATGTGGGATAGCAGTGGTCTCCGAAAGAGGGGGTTATTGGTCGCAGAAGCGGTCATTTGTTCGCACCTGCGAAAATGCTGGACAGACCATATAAAATCGAGGGTTGTTCATTTTTATCATATATTGAGCTATAGGCCTTGGATTTGGGCGATTTTGGAGATGATTTTCGCCATATGGATTGGGGTAAGTGTTCTATACTCGGTTGGGAGTCAGATTTGAGTGAAACTAGCATGGTTAAACTTGTTGGGAGTCGGATTTGAGTGAAACTAGCATGGTTAAACTTGTAATTGAACGGATTGTTGGATTTTGTGAGTTTTGTCGGATTCCAAGGTGCGGGCCTGGGTTTGACTTTTTAGTTGACTTTGAGTAAATGTGTAAAGATTCGACCTTTATCAATTGGGTTTGCTTCCTATAGCATTATTTGATAATTTTGAGTTGCTTTTGGCTAGTTTCGAGCCGTTCGGAGGATGATTTTAGAGAGATGGCACTTCTAATGTATCGAATTGGCTTGTTTGAGGTAAGTGTCTTGCTATCTTTGGTGGGAAAATTTTTCCTACTAATTACCATTGTTTGCTACATGTAGGGATGATGTATATATGAGGTGACGAGCGTATATGCATGTGCAAGGGTTAATCATGCTCGGGGATAAATTATACGATTAATTGTGCCTTGTAGAATTATGTGACCTTCTTGTTTCATGTCTTACTTGACTTCTAGATTACTAAGAATATGAAATTAAATGCAAGAAACCACGATTTAGCTTATAATAACTTGATTCACATTTGATGGATTTTTCTGAGACTATTGTGTTTAAGTCGGTCATCACTTTTCTTAATCATTAATACTTCGCTACGACCGTTATTCTTGAGATATTGGATTCTATACTTGAGTTAAAAATTATTTTTAAATACTTGTACAATAAGGTCCTTGAAGTTTATTAAATTTATTAAATTGTTATTAGCTTAAACATTGTGATTGATGTTCAATTAGAATATTCGTTTAATCACTCTCCTTGATGTTGTTCATGCTTCCTACCTTTCTTGTCATTGATACACATATGCTTTGTGAGAAAGAGTGTAAAGCACGAAGGGTGATGCCATGCCGTTGCATTTACATTATCATGTGAGGAAGAGTGTAAAGCACGAAAGGTGATGGCCATGCCATTTCATTTACATTATCATGTGAGGATGAGCGTAAAAGCAAGAAGGGTGATGCTGTGCCATTTCATTTACATTATCATGATCTCATTTACATTATCATGTGAGGATGAGAGTAAAATCACGAAGGGTGATGCCATGTCATTTCATTTACATAATCATGTGAGGATGAGGATAAAATCATGAAGGATGATGACGTGCCATTTCATTTATATTATTATGTTTTCATTTACATTATCATGTGAGGATGAGGGTAAAAGCACGAAGGATGATGCCGTGTCATTTCATTTATATTGTCGTATTTTCATTTACATTATCATGTGAGGATGAGAGTAAAAGCACGAAGGGTGATGTCGTGCCATTTCATTTATGTTATCATGTTTGTATATTATCATGTGTCCGTGGCACGAAGGGTGTTTCCGTGCAAGCGAGGACGAGGGACATGCATTAAGTTGTGAGATCTTTTCCTTGTGTATACATTCATGCCTTTACCTTAAGCTGTTATTGTTGCACCTATGTTTTCTATGTGACTTGTCGTTGTTATTCTGTCTTTGTCCTCTATCTCAATTGTTGTTGTGTTGTCAATGCCTTCTATCTGTTTAACTTGCAAATATCATGTTTTTCTTCTTGTTGTTATATCTATATCTAGGTCTTCTACCATGTTAGTTAGTGAAATTTATGTTCTTCTTTCCTAATTACGTCATTTCTTCTATGCCTTCTACCTAGTTTGTCACCAATGTCCATATGTACTGCCTTGTTCGTTAATTGCTACCTGTGTATTTCCCACTTTGTCATTACTGTTATTGAAATTTTTTTACCTGGTTGGTACTTTTATACACATATTTGGTGAAGATGAGATAAATTCAGAAAGGGTGTTGCCGTGCCATTCGATTTGACATCTTAGTACATATCTCACACTATGAAAGTTATGGAATTACTACCGTGGTTTGTTGGTTATCGCTCTAAGGAAAGGATCGGTCGTGATACTGAGGAATATTAAATCGTGCTTTCTTGTAGTAATCATTTACTGCTTCCCATAATTGTTTCTTGTTCTCTTTTCTGTTATGTTCTATTATTGTTCTACTGTTAGTCTACTGTTCCGATAATTCTTCATTGTTTTCTTATAAATTTCATTTGGATTGTATCGATTGTTAGTTGGCTTACCTAGCGTGTCAAGTTAGGTGCCATCATGACCAATGAATTTTCGGTCGTGACACAATCTCAATAATATTAATTATAGGATAAAACAACCAAATAACACATTTATTTATCATTCTCCAAAGTTCCTCTCCCAAAGTCTTCTAACACAACCAAAACTAAAATTAGAAACAAAAATTTATCAAAGTATATGTAGTGCAAAACTAAACTAGTATTTTATATATTTTAATTTTGGTCCAATAAAATAAATATTTACTCATAAAAATATATCAACCAAATAATCTATCATTATTTAATTCATATTATAATCCATACATCATAATATCTAAGTAACTTGTTACAAACTCCCCTCTCACCTTACAACAACAACAATAACATACCCGGTGTATTCCCAACTGTGAGGTCTGGGGAGGATAAGTGTATACAAACCTTATTCCTACCTTGTAGAGGTAGAGAGGTTGTTTCAGAAAGACCTTCTGCTCAAGAAAAATAATTCTCAGCAGGTTTGATAAGAAATTAGTAATGTTAAAAATACTAAAGATAAGAACATTAACAAAAGCAAAATAACGAAGCAAATAAGAAAATTAAAGCAAGGGAACAACAGATAAAAATGAAAATCTAAGATTAAGAAAAACACAAAAATTATAATACTATACTAGTATGGGTAAAATGAAGCAGATACAGTGTCCCAAACTCGACAGCCTATAACCTTCTATCTTAATCTTCGACCTCCATATCTTCCTACCTAGGATTATGTCCTCGGTAAGCTAGAGACATGCAATGTCCTGTCTAATCACTTTTCCTAAATACTTCTTCGGCCTACTACTACCTCTTCTTATACCCACAATAGCCAATCTCTAGCACCTCCTCACTAGAGAATCTGTGCATCTCCTTTTTACATATCTGTACTATCTCAGTCTCGCTTCCCTCATCTCGTCGTCCACAGTGGCCACTCTCAATTTGTCTCGAATAACTTCGTTCCTAATCACATCTCTACTAGTATGCCCACACATCCACCTCAGTATCCTCACTTCTGTTACTTTCGTCTTCTAAGTATGAGAGTTCTTAACTGGCCAACACTTCGCCCCAAATAACATAGTTGGTCTAACAACCACTTTATAAAAATTACCTTTAAGTTTTGGTGGCATCTTCTTATCGCACAAGGCATTGGATGTGAGCTTCCACTTCATTCGTCCACTCCAATACAATGTGTGACATCATCATCAATCTCACCATTTCCTTAGATTATTGATCCCAAGTACTTGAAATTTTCCCTCTTGGGGATGACTTATGTATCAATCTTAACTTTCATGTCTATCTCATGTGTTATATCACTGAACTTACACTCCAAGTACTCCGTCTTAATCCTATTAAACCTGAAGCCTTTAGACTTCAAGGTTTATCTCCAAACATCCAACCTCACATTAACTTCGCCGCACATCTCGCCAGTTAATACTATGTCATCCGTAAATTAAATAACATACACCATTGCACCTCCCCATGGATATGTCACGCCAATACATCCATCACCAAGACGAAAAGAATGGGCTAAGAGTTGATCCCTGGTGCAACCCCATTACTACTGGAAAGTACCCCAAGTCCCCTCTCATTACTCTAACCCAAGTTTTGGCCACATCGTACGTTTCCTTAATCATCCTAATGTATGTTATAAGTACACTTCTTGCCCCCAAATACCTCCATAAAATCTTCCTAGCATTTTATGTATGCTATTTTTAGGCCAATAAACATCACGTGTAAGTTCCTCTTTCTCTCCCTATAATTCTCCACATCACCAATCACCTTAATTACGAGATTTT
The DNA here is from genome assembly GCA_002018475.1 of Nicotiana obtusifolia. Taxonomy (NCBI): domain Eukaryota; kingdom Viridiplantae; phylum Streptophyta; class Magnoliopsida; order Solanales; family Solanaceae; genus Nicotiana; species Nicotiana obtusifolia. Next base: position 57,676 of record MCJB01035427.1, on the reverse strand, counting down.
TTTTTTTTTTTTTGCCAAGCATTGTGAATTGTGAATAAAGCAAGAAAAATAATGGTCCTGGCATACTGTGAATGTAAAATCCCCACCAACTGTCAAAATCGCTCTTGTTACCTTCCTGTAGTCATTGTGCAGTACTTTCAAGTCACAGAAAAAGTAAGTTTGTGGGCAAGAGAGAGAAGGTGTTACTATAATAACAGATCAGAAACACATGATGCACTGTTACAAGTAGAAAGAAAGAGAAAAGAAGAAAAAGTAACAAAGACAAAAAGGGAAGTCGAAAGTCAGACCCTTTGTGCCTTTTACTTCGAATCCTATCTTTTCTTAGCTTTTTGTTTTGTTTTTTTCCCACCCCCTTTCACTCTCTCTGTCTAACTGTGAAGGAAATAGCCTGCCTTTTCTCTGTTCATTTATTCTTTTCCACTGACAGTATAGTATGCCTTCTCTCTCTGCTCTGTGCTGTACATTTCTTGCAACAGCCAGCATTTTCTTTTCTTTCTCTTTTTCCCTTCCCCTTTGCCTTAATATTGGTGGTGATAAGAGGATTTCTTTTATAACTGAGAAAGAAGTTCAAGAAAGAAAGAAAGATTTTTGAATTTTATAATGTTATATATGTCTAACATTTTTGTGTAATATTAAATCTTATGATTTTAAAAGCTTGAGATTAAGAGAAAAATAAAAGTTTTAATCAGCAAAAGATTTTTTTGTTCTTATTGTAATTCTTATCTCTCTAATTTAATTATCATGCATATATGCAGAACACCTCTGACAAAAAACCAGAGATTACATTAATTGGCAGTGTATATACCTTCAGCTTTTAGGCAATACTTTATTCTGTTTTATCTCTAACATCCTTCCAAGAATTTCCCCAGCTTTTCTAAGTTTTCTTTACTACTCCTATTATTTTTCCCTATTACCCCTAGATCCTAATTCGTATATACTGCTCTATTTTTCAATCTCTAATGTGACCTATCGTTGTTGTATGTCTTAGGTCGTATATTCTTAGGTTAGGCCCTCCGTTTATCTATCAGCATAAAGGTTCTAGTTTATTCTTTTACGTGACAATTCATGTTCTAAAGTTGCATGTCCAAGGAAAGCATTAAATAATTCGGTTAGAGTGTCCGACGTCCATACTCCATACAGTGATCCTAAAGTTTGTATTCCCTTCTCTCCGTTTCGGAATTAAAGAAAAAATAATACTTTTTGAATTTGTGGTCCTAAAAAAGTCAAAAAATGGTTCAGAGTATTTGTGTGGTCGTAAAAGTTTCTCATTAAGGATTGAATTGGAAGTTTAAGCTAAATTGTTTCCAAATTTAGAAAGGGGTCATTCTTTTTTGAACGGACCAAAAAAGAAATAAATTCACGTAAACTGGAATGGAGAGAATACAATATTGCATAGCAACATAATTTAGATGTTATAAATTTTGAGTTAAGAGCTAGTTCTGAAACATATATCTAATTCTAATTCATTTATTTTTTTATTTATATATTATTTAAGTTAAAATCAGGCATAACTGACCCTAGATGTGCCCTTGTTCGAGAAATGAATGAAAACAATTACAAACCCGTAATATAATTTGAATAATAGAAGAAAATGACCATACAAATATCTTTTGTGTTTTATTTACAAATCTCTAGTGTTAATATTTTGGAGACTCATTTTCTGTGTTGTGTGTGACAAGAAGGTGCCACCGAAACTTGAAAGTAAGTTTTACAGAGTGGTGGTCAGACCAACTATGCTGTATGTGGCTGAATGTTGGCCAGTCAAGATCGCTCATGTCCAGAAAATGAAGGTAGCAGAGATGAGGATGTTGAGATAGATGTGCGGGCACACCATGTTAGATAGGATTAGGAATAAGGTTATTCGCGACAAGAGGGTGTGACCCCTATTGAGGACAAGATGCGGGAAACGCGGCTTAGGTGGTTTGGTCATGTGAAGAGGAGCACAGATGTCCCAGTGAGGAGGTGTGAGAGGTTGACATTAAAAGGCCTACGGAGAGGTAAAGGTAGGCCGAAAAAGAAGTGGGGAGAGGTGATTAGGCAAGACGTGCCGCAGCTTTAGTTGACCGAGGACATGACCCTTGATAGGAAGGTGCAGCGATCGAGAATTAGGGTAGTAGGGTAGGTAGTCTAGAGTGTTCATAACAGTAGTATTGGCACACAGTCTCGCTTTCTGTTGGTAGTAGGTTTCTGTTGTTTTCTTTCATTGTTGATCACCTCACTATCTTGTTATTTTTATTCTGCTTTTATATGGCTTTTTGGTGTTGTCCCTTCTTGTCTATATTTTCATTAATGTAATGTTGCTTATGCTTTCATGAGCCGAGGGTTTATTGGAAACAACTTCTCTATCCTCACAAGGTAGGGGTAATGTCTGCATATACAGTACCCTCCTCAGACCCTACGGTGTGGGATAATACTGGATATATCGTTGTTAGTGTTATTATTTGAGAAGGGTCATGTAGCTGAAATAACAATTGAAATGAACTACAAAGCCAAATCTCCTGACCAATTCTAGTAAACTTTCTGGAATTAGCTCAATAATACGTGGGAAGATTCAATTATTTAGCCAGCACAAAAATTAACATGAGATCAAACTGCTAAACAGTCATCTAGCTAGAAAGAGCTACTGCATAAAACTTACATTAGATCAAACTACTAAACTGTGAATAAAGAAGACTAGCTAGAAAGAACTATGTGCAGTTGCCATAATTTCAGCAGTAAAACATAAGCTTTTTAATGTTCTCAGTGAGTTTAGGTAAAGGAGTTGTCTTTGGCGGTGCAGGTCGAGAGATGTTAGAACTTCTTGTTAGAGTAGCCGAGTCTGAACGCTCGAGATACAGTCTACCTCTGTATGCAGCAAGATGGGCATAGTAAGCTGGAGGCACCAGTGAAATAGGCTTGGTGCATCTCACAAATGTGTAGCAAAGGTTGTAAACCAACTTTTGCAGTTCATCAGAAGTGAACTGGTTTTCATCCCATAAAACATGGTAATGAATTGGCCTGCTAGTTCCTTTTACTCCCCAATGGCTGCAGAGATAGAAGTCAAATTCTCTTGGATGTGTGATCACACTATCTACAACTGTACCTGGTGCAATGTTTTCATTAAAGAACTGGTTTCTAGTTGACGACGGATCAAGTTCACATGGAAATAGCCGAGTATGATGCCTTTTCTGAACGACCACGAAAGTAATGGGAGGTTTGTAACCTGGAAATCTCGAACATGCTACACGAATTGCTTGTAGCTCCTCTTTAAGTACTTTCAAGAATTGAGTTTCACTTACTCCATCCCTGAAGAAGATTATTCGCTCGGGGAGTTTTAGTAGCTCCTCGTAGAAATCATCAAGTATCTCCCCGAGCATCGTGCTGAGATCTTGAATAATCTCCTGCCTATGTGTTTGGGACCTCATTCTGGAGACATACTTGTTGGCTGCTGGCCAATTCACACTACCAACTACAGCAGCAACTGAGGGGCTAGAATCATCAAGCGGATGCGGATGAGTCACGTCCGCACCCATAAAAATAACCGGACCATCGTGTTTGAAGAGCCGTGGTATTTGAGAAGGCACTGAATTGTATAATGCAACTGTGCATCCCCCAACTTTGGCATTGATTTTGAGAGCCAAATTTGCCAAAAACTGTGAGCTATGTTTGCCAAGGTTTGGGTACAAACAGCATTGGGTTACAACCCCGATGTTTGTCTCGGCGATTCTTTTCAAGTCGGCGTATCCTTTGTGTTTTCTCTCCATCACACAAATAACAAGTTGGAGATTGTTAAATGAAGCTCTATGCAGCTTCTTGAGTTTGATTTCTAGGTGTTTTACATTGTTGAGCAAATGCATGGGTTGAAACTGGGGGTTAAGTACTGTATTCTTGTTAAGGAAAATGCCCAATTGCTCACACCTTAGACATAACTGGTTTATGAATTTTGGTATGTTGGACTTCTGATCAGAGGTTCCACCAAAACTCATTAGCGCCCATCTCTCAACTCGAGTACCTTCGGATACATGGCTGTCCAGAAGATTCCACTGTCTATCATTACGAGAAGGAATAAGTTCTCTAACCAGACCGCGGTCCCCTAGTTTAAGCTTAGGAGGCTGAAGAATTCTCCCATACAATTGAGTCATTTCTCTAGAGATTTGGAGTTTGAAGTCCCTAGCGTGTTTTCCACTGTCAAGAAAGGAAACAATCTGATACTAAGGCACTATCAAAGAGAAAAATATAAGCAATACAAAAGGAGGTAACATGCGGCAGCAAAGGCAGAAATTACCTTGTTGGTCCAACTGGTCCTGTCACGACTCCATCTATAATCGCCTTTCTTTCCCTTGGCTTTTGACATCCCATTTTGAGTATTCTTGCAGTCTGATCATCAGAAAGCTTCCCAAGAAACTTTTGTCCTTCACAAATCATACAAAGTTCCATAGGAAGATAACAGGGTTTACTTCTGCTAATCTGCAAGCACGGCAAGTTCCTATATTGTATGTCATAATTATAATGATCCTTGAAGTAGTTTACTATTCTTAGAATTTTTCCATCCCTATCCTGAAAGCAGAGGTTCTCCGTAACTTCCTCAGTTAAGCTGCAAATACGATATCTCTGAACCGTCTCTCTGTGACAAACAAAAACCCTTATGTTCTTTAATGCTTTCTCTACCTCTTTCTTCTCTTCATTCGTCAAGCCCCTCGTTTTCCTCTGAGAAATGTCACGGAGAAAGTCGAGGCGCTTTTCCAAGTAAGGGATCACTCCAATACTCTCATGGAAAGCAGTCACTGAGAAATCAACATTGAGAGCAAGCCCTTGTTGAGTTGGTCTAAGACTCTGAAAGAACCCCCTTAGCGCCACCGCTCCACCACCAATATCTTTTTCTCCTCCCATACAACTCGAGTAAAATGATCTCCCAGCTGTTATACACTTCTCCGTCGGACTTTCGCGCAAGACAACATCTAATGCATGAAGATATTCCTGAGGAAGTGGACTCCAACCATCCCCTTCTTTATTCAAGTAGCTACTTAGTTCTTTCCCATCAAATTTAGATATTAGTTTAATGTTAACGCGGAAAAGCTTAATCTGCTGTCCCTCTTTTTGCAACATGACCATAGACTTGTTGCCACTACTAGGAATTGGTACACTAATGTAACATTCAATTTTATTATTTTGAAATTCTATAGGACTATATATAGTCCTTCCACCATCATAAACAGGAAGAGCACCTGATAATACAACAGAATGTTCCTCTACAAGTTTTTGCTTGATTAGCCTAGCAACTTCCTTAGATGGATGAGGTGAAATTTCAACATCATAATGGAAGATCTTCTGTGAAGGATCAAATTTGACAAGGAAATGATTAGCAAGAAGAGAGATTACTTGTCCTTCTACACCACCAGAATCAGGTCTTCTTACCACCACAAAAGATTCTGGAGTAGTAGTAGCCTTGACCCTCAATAAATCCTTCTGTTTGGACACATCATTTTGCCTTTGCAGCACCTTTGAGGCTGTTTAATGAGTAAACATCAAAAGACAAAAAGTTGTAAAGCACACTGCTAATGTCAAAAGAAAGCTTCACTCTTGGCAATAAACTGTGAACAAAACAGAACATGCTAAAAAGGATATTTTTAAAAAGGTAATACGAATAAAGAAGAGAAGGCTACTTGTTTTCATGCTTTTGCATATATTACTGTAAATAAGAAGTCTAAATAGGCTCAAATCCTTCTACTTTCTGCAGAAAAAACTGCTCTTTCAACTATTATTCTGTTTAGTGAGTGACATCAAAAAAGGAAAAGATAAGAAGCAGAATGTTAATGTAATGAATTGCTCCTTTAATACTAACCAAAGAATGGATTCAACTCTTGGCAATAAACTTTGAACAAAACAGAACAAAGTAAGAAAAAGTAAAACTCCACCGATAAAGAAGTAACAGAGAGCTATTCTTTTTCATGCTTTGGCATATAATACTGTAATAAAAAGCTAATTATGCTCCAACACTTCCACTTTCTGCACAAAAATCTGATCTTCTTTTTTCTTCCACTTGATACTGAAAGAATTCATAAACTGAAAAGGGGCTTGAAAGAAGGTGAATTTACCTGTAAAGTTTTGGACTTTGGAATTAGAAGGGGTGGCAAGAAATGGCTGATTCTGCAAAAGGGTTCTTGATGTAAAGTTGTGATTTTGAGGGAAAGGTGGAGCAACAGCCACTTGCAGAGGTATTGTAGGAGGCAGAGGAAGTAGAGCTGGGTAAGTCTGGTACTGATTCTGATTACTACGGAAACCAAAAGCAATATACCGATTATTATTACTATTACTATGAGGATTATTATTATTATTAGCACACCCTTTCACACTTCTTGGTTTAGAGTTGCATTTCTTGCTTCTATTATTTGACTCTTCAGTTTCTTCCATAACTTCAAGAAATGAGCAAAAAGAACAAGAAATGAGCAAAAAGGCTTCTTTGCATGAGAGAGAGAGAGAGGAAAAGGAAACTGAGATATTGGAATAATGAAATACTTCTGTTGATAATAAGTACCAGTAAGGAAGCAGAACAGTAGTTATTGCAGAGAGAAAAGGGGGTGGGGTGGAGGATGAAGAGGGTAGCGTAGGGTGTAAGGGGTGGGGCGAGGAAGTTGGAATTTAGTTCATGTGGTTTCCCGAGTGAAGTTCAGAATGAGGGTATGATGCAGGTGAAATTTCATACAAAGGGGAAAAGGAGGAAAAAATAAGGTACACAAACACTACTAAAGAAGGGTATATATCTATTATGATTTCTTGGAACTATGCAATCTTTGTGTATAGTGTTATGGTATTAGTGTAATGAATGAATATACTTTTGGTGTTCCTTATGACTCTCAGTTCAGTACTTTTAACTTAGTAAAGTTTCAGCATTTCTTGCCCTTTTTCTTTCAATGGTTGAATTTCACTTGGTCAAATGAAGTGGGAAAAAGAAAAAGGTCATAATTTCACTCCACACTCATTTTTTGTTACTTAATCAACATATAACAACCCTTTTAATCCATCACTCAATTAGATTCTCAATCAACAGTTAATTAATATTTTCTCCGGTTCATAATAAGTGATTTTTTGGTCTTTGACACCTTCCTTAAAAAAAATACTAACTACTAGAAAAAAAATATTTGACTAAATCACCCTTAATTAAAATTTGCATATTGTTAACTTGATACATTGGAATATATAAATAAGGTCAAATTTTAAAATAATAAATTAATTTCTTCTTGATTACGTAAAAAGATACTTATTTTGAATCAAAATAAAAAAACCAAAAAGATCACTTATTATGGACCGGAAAGACTATTAAAAAAATAAAAACATTGTGCTTATCGACATAATTGTCGTCGTCTTTCCATTGATTAAATGTGATAATGAGATAAGTTTAGTGCTCATACATCATGTCTTGAATATAATTGCAGGCCTTGAAAATGACTATAAAAATAGAAAGAGAAGTAATCAGCATATGAGACAATTTAGCCTCCATTTTGGCGTGATTTTGTTCATCAAAAGTTTCACGATTTAACCCCTCTATAATGATAAGATAAGACTAAACAAGATGATAAAACTTGATTAAATTCTTTAGTGGGTATTAGGCCCTCTAAGAATCTATCCTAGGTTCTTTTCTAAACTCAAAATAATGAAAAGAGCTACTAAAAGAAGCCTCTATAACTTTGCCTCCTTTTTATTCATAGCGTTTATTGTTAACATGAGAAAAAGCAAATACAAGAGTGAGACTGAGAAGTGGAAACTTCTATACCCTTTGATTGCATTAGACTACTCTAAGAGCTCTTTTTAAAGTTCTAAAGAGTTTCATCCTAAAAAATAGGCAGAAATATTAGGTATCCCCACACTTTGACGATTTTTATTTAGTTTTCCTTTTACTATACGGAATCCTAAATATACCCTTCATTTAATTTTTTATCTTTTAATACCCTCTTTTATGCCGATTTGGCATAGAAAATAGATGCAAACTTAATTGGGCGAGTGGAACACAAATTTTAACCCAAATATGACTGTTCCAACGGTTTTTCTCTCTCTTTCCCTATATATTCTCTTCTACACTCATTCCTTCATTAAAGAATATCTATTGTGCCTTTCCTTCTTTATGCAATCAACTTTCTAAGTTTCTTCCAATTTCACTTTATGCATTCGAAGCAGAAGTTATTTTGTGCGTGTGGGTATCCCTCAGTATTGAAAATTTCATGGTCGAATAACAATTCCTGGCGTAGATTCTTCGATTGTAAAGACTATGGGGTAGATTAATTTCTGAAATTTTCGAATGGGTTGTATTTTGTTTGATTTTTCTTAAGTTTTGATTTTGTTTGTTTTGATTCCACAGTCTAAAATGGCGAAGTCTATATGAACATTTCGAGTGGTATGACCCTCAATTCCCTGAGCACGCAAATATTGTGATATTGGATTTGCTAAAGAAGAGCAACAATCAACAAAAACAATTAAAGTGGAAGAAAGTCTTGAAGCTACTATTGCATTTTAGCTTCTTATGCAATGTAATAATGTATTTGGGTTTTTGTCTATAATCTAGTTAACGGAATGTCAGAAGATGTATTTGTGTTTTAGTTCGATTAATGTCGTCTCCAATTGTGTTTTAGTTCGATAAATGTACTCACTAAGCAATATATATGTTGGCAGATATATTCCAAATTCTTGTTGTTTCAGTTGTTCTCTTTTTATGGGTTCAATGAGTTCATACAACATAGACTATCCTGCCATTTCATATGTACAAAGGCGAAAATAACTGGAGGCATTCACAATAAATTAGGAGTGTTCGTCGGTCGGTACGTTGCGGTATTTAGATATTTCGGTTTGGTATTTTTGATTTTCGGTTTCGTAAAATGCTATACCAATACCGTACCTAATTAAATTCGGTATGATTTGATTTTTCTCCTTTCAGCTTTGGTTTATTCAATTTGTTAACTTTGTTTTATTCGGTTTAAATACTAACTAGTGCATAGCGTCATAGACAGTAATATTCTTAATTAAAGTACTCAAAAGTACAAAACTAACAACGTTTGTTGACAAGTGTTTTGTCCAAAACTAGCTAATACCAACCTAGAGAGAGAAAACTTAGAGAAATGTCTTGTTACTTGCTTAGAGTTAATTGATGAATTTAGAGAATAAAGGAAAGTAAAATTTTAGATTTATTATATTTATTTTATAATTAATAAAATATGTATTGTGTAATATAATATATATTTAGGTTCGGTATCGCTATTTCGCTATTTCATTTTAAAATACCAAATACCATACCTAATATCAAATTTTTTTAAAACTTAAACCGAATACCATACCGAATACCAAAAATCGAATACCGAATACCAAAATTTTCAGTTTCGGTACGGTAATTCGGTATTTACCAAATTATGCACAGCCCTACAATGAATCATTACTCAAAATAACTGGAATTCATTCACTGTTTAATGTTGTTCATCAGCATTCAAAGAGCAACAATATAGTGAGTACCAATTTCAACTGCTGCTTTAAATATATTCCAAAACACAATAGCAGTTTCAAAAGATACGATTACCAACAACACAACTTCCTTGTTTCAAAGATACCACAACAATAGTTAAGACTGCTAACAAAAACATATTTAAGATGGGATCTTGGAGAGAGATTTTTCCTTGACTTGTGCCCTTGTTTGAACTCCAGCTGCCCGTGATCTAGTAGTGATGCGATGTTGTGCACTTTGAACTTGGAGTTGTCTTTAAGTTATAGCTGTCTTGCCTTTCCATTTAAGCCGTTTGGTTGGTTGGTAATCAATTTCACCAATCATATGTGCTGAATTGATCATAGTAACAGATGTAGTGTTAACCGTTCTGCTGCTAGGCAGTCCTTGCTAAAACAGGCATAAATACTTACATTAGCATAAGATGTTGTTCTGCCTAAAAAAAAATAGTGATCCTAACTTAGTAATTCCAAAACTCCTAGCATAATCTGCCAGTTCAGGAATTAATAAATGATCCTCATCAACATCGAAAACATGTTCTGTCCCACCCTAATATAAACAGGCCCCACCTCACTCACCATCATCCCTCCAATTTTTCACCTTAGTTTAAAATATTCTGAGACCATAGATTACCCTACATCCACAAATAATAATACAAGAGGATTTTACAGAAAAGTCCCAACTTAAAAATACACAACCCGACAATGTGAAACAAAGATAAAGTTGTGTGTAAGTAAAGAATAAATTCAGCAATTAGAAACACAAAACTAAAGTATTTATTAAAAAATCTCCAATTTTTAACAGTTACAAATCACAAGACGACAATTTAGATACACATAAAGTATTTAACAGAAAAGCCCTATTTTTTGAGGTTGTTACGAAAAACCTTGTAGCCATGTATGCATGAGATGTAGAAATTCATTCTAAGTACCTTCAATTTAAAAAGCCCTAAGTCATTATTTCTACAATCGAAATCCTAATCGATACCCTAATCTGTACAAACAATCAAAACTAGGTAAAATGCACTCGAAAATAAAACCATTTTCAGTAAACAACTACTTACCTAATTGGAATTTCGGACAACAATCTTCCTGCTGACAGAGATTGTGCTCTATCGATATTCGTCGGTTGAAGCAGACCATAACAGACACCAACGGAAACCAGTATTGAAGTAGATTAAACCGGTGAGAAATCAGCAAATCACTACTACAATAATATCTCAATATTGAGAGAACCCAACAGTACGAAAACCCTCTCTATCAAAGAACCATTTGAGAGAGAAGTTTAAGAGAACACTCTAGAATTGTGATTTTTACCCAACTAATTTTAGGAAAAATTAGACTGTGGAGTCCAAAACACGGTGATATCTACGTGGACAGCCACTTGGACATGTTTTTCCACCGTGTACAGCGCATATATACACGCATACTCACTACCTCAATAAAGGGTATTAAAAGATGAAAAATCAAGTGAAAGGAGGTATTTATGACACCGCAATAGTAAAAGAGGAAACTAAATAAAGGTCGTCAAGTATATGGATACCTAATATTTGTGCCTAAAAAATACATAGTCCAGCGGGCAATGACAGCACATAACTTTACTGACTCCATATTAGTTATAATAATTAAATAATTCATATCTCAAGAATATTTTTTAGGTCTATCCCTATTCCCATGCCTGCAAAAATTTTAGTGATTCTCCAAGATTAACACTAGTAGTGCACTCAAGATTTGTACTAGTTATCGATGAACTAGCTTGAGAAAGTATAATATTTCGACTTAAATTTTAGTACAGGCAAAATACTACTAAGTAATCTCTTTTATTTGTAAGTTTTTATGGACAGAGTTACTTAATACTTATGCTGGTGTGAGATAACAGGTATCACTGAAATACCCACAAGTCAACCTGAAACACAGTTATAGAAAGAAAACTAAAGGCTCGTTTTGATACAAGTGATAAGAGATAATTAATCCCGAAATTATATTTGAGATGAGTTTATCCCACGTTTGATTGAGACAAATCGTGATATAACTAATTTGGGGATTAATTATCCCGAAATTGTAGTATTATTTTATCCTCATGGGAGGATGGTATAACTAATCCCGGAATAACTTATTTCCCAACCAACCGAACCCTAACAACTCCTCCAAAGGTTGATTCTCTCTCATCATAATAATCATCTTTCATAAATGGATTGAGCTAATCTTCATTATGTTCCTTAAGTATCTTGCTTGTGCATTGACATTATGCATTGCAGTTCCCACTTTTAGCCTCCCTTTTGCCCCAACTTTTCTCAACATGTTTGATGATGGTGTGATGAGGAAGGGCCAATTCATGCACTTAGGAAAAGGAGGATTTCCTTTTGTTTTTTGCTTTTTTTTTAATGTTTCTCTCTATATGTGTCAAACCTTTTTAATTTTCAAGGATGAACATGGGGTGGAATTTGGTGATGGGACAACACCATTAGCGTAAAACCTTGGATTTTCAAACTCTTATTTGTTGGACCACATGCTATCCATTTGAATCCTCTCCTTGTTTGTGATATATATCCTTAGAATATGCACAACAAGAACAATAGTGGTCAAATCCTAAAACATACAACTTGGACTTGTGACATATGCCTTAGTCAAAGGTTTCTTTTACATATTTTATTATAAAAGATATAATATCCCTAACACACTCGTGATACAAAAGAAACGTCCAATTATTAAGAAAAGATCCGAAAATTTGATTTTCTAAGATCACCTTTCTTGTCATTTCTTGATATTATTATGCTAAAGCATATTGCCTTCTGCTTTGCTTCTTCTTTAGGGTGGATTCAAGACTGGAGAATAAAGGGTATCATACAACATCGTTTCATAAAATATTTCCCTTATCTATTTGTGTAAATATTCTCAAAAGAAAATCAATGTGGATATGTAATATATGCCGACATTATTATATAAAATAAATATTAATTTGAGACAGAAACAAAATTTGAATGGATATATTATTTTATTTACTACACTATCTGTGTAATGTATTTGTTAGACAAAGGTTCCTCTTTATTCTTTGTATGTTATGAGTTACACTTTGATGGTAGGACCTAAAAATTCTTTTCATTTGTTTCCTTACTTTATAGTATAATACTTGTGTACTTATAGATGGTTATGTTCTCCTATTTCTTCACTAAGATATTACAAACCACAAACTTTAAGTTTCTCCATCACCAGTGGCCAAGAGAAAAGTAGGATTAGGTGCTTTTCCTTGTCGATTTGCCTTTTATTTTTTCCTTGTCATTTCTTTTTCTCATGCCAAACGAAGTCAGTAGCCCAAACATATGTTGTATCCTAGTCAACAAATAGAATTTAGCAAGAAATTCTGTGTGTCCGTGAACATTATTAGAGACAAAAGAAAAGAAAATTTTATCACATCCATTCTGGTCCACTTATTTATGCCTCTATGAGTCCCTTTTATATATATATATATATATATTCATTTCTAAACATTAAAAACACTAATCCATTGAGTTGGATAAAATATTTAGAATAATACTTTAAAATATAAAATAAAAACATCCTGGAAAAAATTATACATATATATTAAATTAAAGATTTATGAAATAAATTTAAATTTCAGAAGAAAGACTAACTTTTCATTTAAAGGAGACAGGTCAACATTGTGGGGAAACAAAAAAACGTACTCCCTCCATTTCAATTTGACTTTTTTCGATCAAATTGACTAATTTTTTTTTGTTTTTTGAAAATAAGTTCTTCAAGTTTTTTTAAATAAAATTTATATATTTAAAAATTATATCAAAATACTATAATTTATAATAATTAATAATTTAAAATATTTAAAAGTTATTTGTAAAAATATAATTAAAAAAAATTCTTTTTAACTCTCCAAATAATAATATATTCATTTTTTTTAATAGAGTGAGCGGCTAAATTCGCTTTGGCATGCAGTAATCTCTAATATAGGTTTTCTTTTAACACTATTTAGAAGTGTGATAGGGTGATGGAGAATCATCCAATATTTTTTATCAGAGGTCGGATTCATGCCATGAGAATTAAAAAAAAAAATCGTCTTTTCAATGTGGAATGTAAAAATACTATTAGTATGCCTCATTTATTTATATTTAACGGAGGTGTGAATCTTAATTATTCAGATTTTAAATATTAAATGTGTTTGTTTCTTAAGCTTGAATTTTAATTATTTAAATTTTAATCATTAAGTGAGTTTATTTTTTTAGTTTTACAACTGCTTAGAGTCTGAACAGGTCTAAATGATTAAGATCTATAATAAAAACTTAATTTTATTAAGATGTTATCATCCACATTCATTACTAATTGTCATCACCGTCCACTTTATTACCTACCAACATGTACCACTGACCACCACCATACTCAACTACCACCATCCTTAACTATAGCCGCAACCGCTACCATTATCAACTACCATGACCCACCATCCCACCATTTTCGACTACCCCCACCCACCATCCCAGGCAACTAACATTACCACAATCATCTCTAACCATAATCACCCACTCATTCATCTTAACTACCACTACCAACTAGCTCCACCACTACCATCAAGCATATCCGCTATTGTGTACCATTACAAACTACCACTAGCCACCACCACCTTCATCAACCACAACTATCACTACCAATCACCACTAGCTACTACTCAGAACCACCACCATCAACTAAAACCACCACCAACCATCATCTCTAGTCGGCATCCATAAGCAATACCGTTGGCCATCACCACCACCAACTACTATATTATTTTAAAAAATATTTTGTTAATAGAATATCAAATTAATTAATATTTTATTTAAATTTTCTATTTATTAATTTTTAAAATAAAAATAAATTTTATACATTAATAGTCTTAATCATTTAATATTTAAATATTAATATACATCTTAATATTTAAACATGTATCTCAATTCAAATATTTTAATCTTAATATTAAATGTGCATTCGAATTCAAATATCTTAATTTTTAATAAAACAAATGCGTAGTGCATCTGGATAGTTGATGGTGAGTTCCCGTAAGAAATATTTAAAGAATGACATTAATATCCTAGGAGAAAGACACAAATAAAATATTGGAGAGAAGAAGGGAATAGTGGCTAAGACCTAAGATTTAGGCAGAGAAAAGCACTCTGCTCCAGGTCTTGTGCCTATCAAATGTATAACATGGAGATTCCAATTGTTCCATGGTAAACTCCATGCACATTATAGTCTGTATAAATGCCCATAAGATATAGTACTACCTTGCCGTTATTTTGTAAGCAGCATCTTACATTTATTGCTCAAATATAAAACCCTTTTATTTTAAGGAGACCACCTTCAGACTACCTCTTTAGTTGTTCCCCTTGTTCATGTTATTATCATTTATCTCTCCAATATGTAGACTTCTCCTTTAGCAAGGATTTTTTATTTTTATTTTCTCGGCATTCACTATTTCACTTTGGAGCCCTGCTAATTTGAATTTGCCATAAGACTCATTACAGGGGAAGCGTTTTTTGTTACAATCTTTTTTATTATCAAAGCTTGAATCTGAAATTGGATCTTATCCATTTCACCATACCAAATATAGTGTGTAGCAAGATCAAGTTAAGCGAAACTTGATTGATACTTTCAAATACATTTTGTACTGTTAATATATAGAGTTGCAATTTAGTAGTATTTTTTGAATGATTTTTAGTTTTAATGAAAGTAAAAACGATTCAATTTAGTTTCTAAAATTAAATCAAATTGACCGCAACAGATTAATATTTTTGTTTTTGTTTTTGTCACGACTATTTTGAAACATTACTATTGTTATTAGTACTAACATTATGATTATTTTCACTGTTCCCATATTCTTGGCAATGATGCAAATCATGCAAACAGCATGTTCACTCAAGCTCGTGTCATGATTGTTTGGAGGTTGATCTCTATAAGGCTGATGTGTATAACGACAAATTATTCAGTTCACATATTAACATAAAAATAGTCTTCTTCCTTTGTGTTTTGTGTTTTCTGGTACTTAAGTGCGGACATTCATAACACATACTTGAAGAAAATAAGTATTATTAATTATGTCATATGCACAATGCTAATATTAATCACCAAAAAGTATATAAATAATAAAATATATATATATGTCCGTGTATACACAAATATATAACTATAATTCACTGTTTTTAACAAATGTTTGCATAATAATCACCATGTTGGAAACATAACAGACTAGCTAGTCAATAAACTCACAAGAACTTACCAACATGCAACATGGATTATCACAAGTGTCGACTATGGCCGAAAGGTAGCGGAATACGGAATCGTTGGTCACCAGACGCTCGCTAATGAGTAATGAGTACTGCGTCTTTCCAGTGAAGTAGAGATGTCTTCATGGAGTCTCAACGATCCCGGTGGCGATGTCCAAAGCGTGATGGTGGCTGTTCAGTAAGTCCTACCCCTAATAGAAAGGATAAATTGCTCGCGCTCGTCAAGTAAGAGAAGAGGATTTTAGGCCGAACAGATCATCGGCCTGCAATCGGGACTTTAGTTAATACTACCGCTTACAATGTTCAATCAAGTAGTAAGTGGTTTTGAAGCCATAAGGTCTAGGAAAAAGTAAATTAATTAACTTGTTTTTAGGAAAATAAAAATCCTTGATTTAATGGGATTTCTCATTCCAAACTCTTTCAAAATATATAAAAAGGGGGCGACTTGGGAGCTAGAAATGTGAGTTCGCTTCAATCCAAATCAACAAGTTAAGTGGACAATCCTCCTCCTAACTCAACATGGTTGGAAATTATGATTTTTAACTGTGGAAATCTTGAAATTTCACTGTTAGAGGGGTGTTCGAGGTTCAATTTGGTTCGATTTTTATCAAAAAGGAAACTCTAGCCAGTTCGATTTCTTTTGAACTTTTCGGTTTTTTTCTTTTCATTCTTGACATGTGAAATACAAATTCAATCAGTTCAACCTAATTGTAAACTTTACCCAAGTCAAAATATGTTTAGCAAGAATTTAACAATTTGACGAATTTACGATCTATTGAAATATTAGCATTCCTTTGGTTTGGAGAGAGATCATTCATTGGCTTAACTAAGTGCTAGAACTATCCTGCAAAGGTGAATTTTGGTCGACGTTTAATTGGATACATTTGTTTTGAGCTAAAGAGGTGAAACTTTTAGAGCTTGGAGTTCGACACTATACCTCCAATGGCAAAAATGGAAAAGTCACACAATTATTCTTTGAATTCAGTAGTCATATGCATCAGACACTTGAGCTTCGTTGCTCTAACAAGCATAGACATGTCTAAACTGCTGCGCTGAGAATTATATAGACGCATCATGTTAGACGTCACAACAACTTAAGGGTTGTGAAATGAAATTTGAATTTACATTTTCTTTTTCCTTTGGCACTTGAAGTTCCATAAATTTTGTGCTGAGTCTATTCCCAATTAAATCGTATATCACACTCAGTCAATCTTCAAACTATGTTGTCTATGTAAAAGTAGTACATGAAAAATTAAGTATCGTAAAACCAGAATGATTTAGATAAGCTTCTTCTTTTCAAAGAAAGTCTTCAAGTGCCAGAACTGCAAACCTGCCACAGACAAGCATACAAGAATGGACAGTCCAGTCATCCAAGCCATTTTATCGTTGGTAGATATGTTAAGGTCGTGCATTTCTTCTTCCCTGCAACATTGTCGACTTAGTTATTATTAGCATAGATTCACGAGGCTTCGATAAACAACAAAAGATAAGATTAAACTCACCTTTCTCGGAGATAAAACATCTCATCATGGATGGCCTGGACCGTCTCAGCCATATGCTTTAGTTCTAATTCCATTGCCTAAAGATGAAAAATCATTACATGTGTCTCCACTCAACTTCAGAACATGTAGTCATCACATTCAAAAAATAAAAATAAGAAACAGGAGGTGCTCTTTCTTCTGCTCCACACTTCCCCAGCCCTTACCCCTCGTTTTAGGACAAATTTCACCAACTACATATAACAAGAGTGATGTACCTCGACACAACTTTTGAAACATGACCAATAATTCTGCCAGCAACTTTTGAATAACAGAGGATTAACTTAACTAAAGGCAAGAAACCACACATACAAGCTTTAAGAGATGATCACACGTTCAACTACAACTGAGTCATCATTTCTATTTCTCAAGGGCGAGGAGGACGCAACTAGGTTCTCTACATATTCGATCTTAAAAGGTTACACAAAGCATTGAGGATGCTTTTAGTCAATGATGGCACTTCACATGAAACACATAGACAGCGTCTAATAAACAGTATGTTAACTTCATGCTGCAGTATTGCAAACTAATACAATCAATGGATTTCAAAACCCTGAGTTTAAGGAATTTCAGATTTTTGTTTTTTACCAACCCACCAACCACAAAGTAAAAGCTCACAATCTAGGACTTAACTGAGCATTGAGCTATCTAAATCTAAGCTAAACAATATAGTCCTGTTACGTGTGATAAAATAATTAGATAGTTAGTGACAAGCGAGAGATAGCTTGGTGGATCCCTCCACATCCACCAAGAGGGTGGGAGTTCGAGTCAACAAGAGAGCAGAGTGAAAAAATGGCAGATGTAAAAAACTAAAAATGATACATCGAAGGATCTATCCCAAAAATATGTACACCTAGTTGCGAAGTCAATTTGAGTACATATTCCTTTTTTAATTTGCTCTTAATAAATTATTCTTTTTATTTATTTATTAAGAAAGCCTAGTCTAATCTATGAAATATGCTTAGCATACCTCTTCAATGATGCCTAAGAGTTGGAGTGGATGAAAACATGTGGTGCTGTTGGTTAATGAGACGGCAAAGTTGCAAATTGTAGCTATTTTCCTAAAATGTTTTACCCTATGTACTAAATACAAAAATAAGGACCACATAACCCCTTAAAGATACCAACCTGAACCTTTATAGACAATCCATGTACGTTATACACCGCAATAGAGACGCTATAAATTTGTTTTTATTTAAAAAATATTAATTCTAAGTTTCTCCTAATATCTGGCCTAAAAATAAGGAAATACTAACTACAATAACAAGTGAAATACTAAGGATTTTAATTTGTAAATTTTAAGACAAATCACTTGACATTTTCCAAGAACAGGAAATTACTTTGGTTTTTGAAGGGTACACTTTACATATTAAACAACAACAACAACAACAACATACCTAGTATTATCCCGCACCGTAGGGTCTGGGGAGGGTAGTATGTACGCAGACCTTGCCCCTACCTTGTGAGGATAGGGAGTTTGTTTCCAATAGACCCTCGGCTCAGGAAAGCATAAGCACCACATTAATGAAAATATAGACAAAAAGGGACAATACCAAAAAGTCATATAAAAGCAGAATAAAAACAACAAGATAGTGAGGTGATCAACAATGAAAGAAAACAACAAAAACCTACTACCAACAGAAAGCGAGACTGTATGCCAATACTACTGTTATGAACACTCTAGACTACCTACTCTACTACCCTAATCCTCGACCTCCATACCTTCCTTTCCTATCAAGGGTCATGTCCTCGGTCAGCTGAAGCTGCGCCATGTCTTGTCTAATCACCTCTCTCCACCTCTTCTTTGGCTTACCTCGAACTCTCTGTAGGCCCTCCAATGTCAACCTCTCACATCTCCTCACCGGGGCATCTGTGCTCCTCCTCCTCACATGACCAACCGGTATAAAATGATGTCGTGAAATTTTAATGGTAGTTCAGTAAGAAATTAGAACATGTGACATGGTTTTATCTAAGTGTATCCCTTTTATTATAAATTATCTAAGTACGTCTCTTTTGATTAAAGAATCCAGCCTTTAGAACAACAATTATTAGGAGTCACCAATTATCTCTCAGGCGACGACATCTTTATTTTTAAATGCCCCAGTCACTTTTATGTTCTCATTCTCTGCACCAAGTTCAGATATTCAGCTCAAATTCAGAATCTTGTAGCTTTTTCATAAGAAGCTTCATCTCAAGAAGAGATTCCACAATCTCAAATATCAAACAATCAACTACAACTCAACACCTCGATCCCATGCTAGTTGGGGTCGTCTATACAAAAGGAATTGCAAATTACTAAACAGCACAAGAGATTTAGAAGTTCTCGCTGAACGGTCTATTTTACACTACGAATTATAGAATGCAAGCGGAGCTATATTGCTATAAATAGCCATTAATTTTCTTGAAACCAAAAGGAGTCAATGGATGTGAATTGCCAACAATGGTCTAGATGAAATAGATTGACGGAGCCTAATAATTATGAAATTGAGCTACACAGATAAAAATGAAAAGAGGGCTTACCTCAACAGAGGCTTTCTTGGCAACATTTGTCCAATCCTTAGCTGCAACACCAGTTTTCCACTCAAAATCAACAGTCAACTTAACCGAAGGCTTGTGATCAGCAGCAACAAAGCAAGACTGATAATCCCCAGCTTCCACAGTCTCAAAAGAAAAATGCCCCTCATGGACATTTTCCGCGTAGTGATAGCTATTTCCATGTTCAGACGTTGCCTAAAGCACAAAACAAAGAACAGATATTGTCTCAGCTAAACCAAAAGAAATCCAGATAATCAAAGTAAGGTATATCGAAGAACGAGGACAATTTTTAAACTTTGAATATATGAAACCATCAGACCAAATTACCTTAAGACCTGAATAGAATGTAACTAAATACAAAAGATTCATATTGCAGACACCAACTAATTTGGAAGTGAAGCATAGTTGACTGATTGTTTGAATGATATTAGAACACATTCCACTCTTGATAGATTGGAAGTGCATAAAACTGTAAACAAACAGAAATTATTTAACTAATCTTCCGAATTTAGCCGATGACTACAGAGTCACGGAAAAGCAGCTGGACAAATCTTGACCAACCATAATTTCCGAATGAAGCTTTAAGCGATTTAGCATATCCCATCAAGAAAATGCAGGAAAATCCATAGCTTTAACCGACACGTCTATCATAAAACGCTAAAAAACTTGTACTAGTCTTAGATAGAATTTCTGGTTCCAAATTCAAGATCAAACACGTTTAATATTTAGTGGAAACTCGAACATCAAAATTCTTAAATTATTAAAATAAGATTTTTATATCTAAAAATTACATAAAAATACCTACAACCTTTTATAATCTTCTTAGAGTAAATTCTCGAGAAATCATACTAAAAGAAAAAATTGTTTGGCTCTCTAAATAATGGAGTACCATAAAAAATAAAATAAAAATTCCATTGCACCATATAAATTAAAGCTCAAATTAAGCAAAACCAGCTGCAAATTGGAAAAAATAAAATAATCCCATTTGTTTCCTAGCTCATAAAATCTATGAAAATTGCAAGAAAAGTAAATATTTACCCTGACGGTGACTTTGTGGGTATCAGGCAAAGGATGGCCATCATTTGGGTTAATGATATGATACTTTCCTACAGTCATGGAATGGCCTTTGATTTCTTCAGATATGCATTTTGTATGACCTGATTCTATTTCAAATCGTAGAGACTGAATTTCGGTCAACATAAAACCCAATATTAGAACAAGAAATAGTGCATTACTTCTCCAAATCATCATTTTCTTATTTGACAAGAAACAAAGGACAATATTAACAGTGGAAAATTGCTAGATTTTTGGGTGTGAGATTGAAGTGGAAAGAGCCTTTGTTTCAGGGAAGAAGTTGAGTTGTATCTTTGAGATGACAAACAGAGGAGACAACGAAATGGGATTGAAGAAAGTCAAAGACTCAGATTTCTGTGATCTATTTTCTTCTTCTTTTCTGTTTTACACTTTCTTTTGGCTTATTTTATTGTTGATTCTTAATTACTTTCTCATGTCGATAGGAAGTGGTGATAACATGATGAGCCTACAAATGCTTTGATTCCGTAGAGAAAGAAAGTAGTACCCATTATACCTTAGTGATAAAAAAAAAAATCAGACATTTCTCTGTTCTAATTTATATGTTTTTTTTTATTTCCTTAAAAAAAAAATTATATTTTTTATATTTAATATAATTCTTTAATATTAATATTTTATATATCATACTTAAGATCACAAGATTCAAAAAGTACTTTTACTTTTTGTTAAAAAATTTCATCTTCGATTAAATTAAAACACATAAATTAAAATCAAAGAAGTACATAGTAATCTTTATTTATTTTTATTTTTTCATAGGAGTAGTTTTTCAGAAAGAAGCAAAGAATGTCGAATTCCATCAGGGTAACGTTATGCAAAATTGGGTAACATTCACATTTAAAAATAAATGAAACTTGGCTTACTTCAAAATAGAAAAAATTGAGGTGTTTTTTTTTTCTTCTGTTCCTTTTGGCGATAATGTAAGATAGATCAATGTTATGCCTTTGACTTTTGAGATGTGGACACACGATAGGTTTTCTTATTTATTAAATAGTAAAATTTTATTTATGAAAGGAGACACTCTTGGTTTAGTGTTTATTTGGGAATCAACTTTAGCAATGTAAGGTTTTTATATCTTCTATTTTTACTTGGAAGAGCATTTATCTAGGGTGGGCATAATACCGACCGAACCAAAAAAACCGGCTGAATCGAAAATTTCGATTTATTCGGTTTTTCGATTTTTCTGTCGGTTTGCGGTTTATAATTTTTAAAAGTTCGGTTTTCGATTTTAATGGTTCGATTTTTCGGTTTAACCAAAAAATCAAACTTTTTACGAGCCTGCTATTGCCTTTTGGACTCTTAGTTTCTTACCCAAAGGACTCTTAGTTTCTGAAGCCCAATCCTTCGCCCATTTGAAGCCCACCCCTAATCAAACCCATATGAAGGCAGCCCAGCCCAGGTAAAGTTTACCCAAACCCAAATACCCAATACTAATCGGTAATCCCTAAGACTCTAATCCTTTTTGATAGTTCGACTTCGACCTTCCTCAATCCTCACGAGTCACGACCTCACCTCCGAAATTAGGGTTGAGAGTTGAGAGTTGAGGCTGTGCGACTGTCCACCCCTACCACTGCCTACGCCCGAGTTCCGACTTCCGACTGTGACGCCTTCTTCCTCCGCTCGTCGCTCTGAGAATGCAGAGAGGAAACAAAAATTGGTTTAGTGGTTAAACCAATCTTGAACTCGTTCATCCTTCTTCCTTAGGTGTCAGGTTAGTGGTTACCTCTAGCTCCTAGCTCCTTCTTCTAAGTTCCTTTTCAGTTTTCCCTCGTCGCTCCTACTGCTGATTTCGTTAAATTTTTTATTTTTCTGCTATTGTTTATAGCGCATATGCCGTTTGCGTCTTACTTTTAGGAGTTACTGAGTTAGGACTCTTTCGAGTTAACAATCCTGAATCCTCTGTGCGACTGTGCCGACTGCTGTTGCTGTGACTTGTGAGCCTGTGACGCCTTTTTCCTCTGCTCGTCGCTCATCTTTTTTCCTCAGGTTAGTGGTTACCTCCTTCTTCTGAGTTCCTTTTCAATTTTCCCTCGTTGGTATCGCTCCTCCTCCTCCTGCTAGTTTCTTTAAACTTTCGATTTTTCTGCTATTCTTTATAGTATATATGCGTGTTTGCGTTTTACTTTTAGGACTCTTTCGAGTTAACAACTTAACATTTGCCAAAAAGAAGTGACAGTTGCATCCTTTGTTTTTTACTTTTTTTGCCTCTGTTTTTGCTTTTATTCTTTTGTTCTTTTGCCTCTGTGCGGACTGCCAACTTGATTTTATGCGAGTTGCGACGTGCTAGATTTATATCGTATACCAGTTTGTATTTTTAATTCTGTTTTCACTCGATTTTCTATAGATGGCAAAAGTTGAAAGTAGAGTAAGTGAGGTGGGTTCATCTGAAAGCGAACCTACTTCTTCACCTACAAATTCAGTTGAAACTAGTCAAGGCCCAAAAAAAAGAAAATATGTACAGTGTAGATCAACTGCTTGGGATCATTTTGAAAAGTTTAAAGATGATAATGGAGGTGATAAAGCAAAGTATAAATATTGTGGTCGTGATTATAAAGCCGATTCACGATTGAATGGAACAACATCATTGAATACTCATTTAAAGAAGTGTCCAAAAATCCACGAAAAGTTGATAATACTCAAACACAATTGTGTTTACTAAAGGATGGGCAAATTAATGGTGGGGTGCTATGGAAATTTGATCAAGAACTAGTTAGGAGGGCTTTAGTTGAGATGGTAATTACGGAGGAATTACATTTTAATTTTGTTGAAAAGAAAGGCTTTAAGAAGTTATGAGCATAGTCCAACCTCTATTTAATGTTCCTTCTCGTAGGACAATTACAAGGGATTGCTTTCAAGTTTACAGTGAAGAGAAGCTTAAACTAATGAAAAATTTCAGAGAAGTAAAACAAAAAATTTGCCTTACCACAGACACATGGACTTCGTTACAAAGAATTAACAATATGTGTTTGACGGGTCATTTTATTGATAGAGATTGGGTGCTGCATAAAAGAATACTAAGTTTTTACCCTATCTCTAGTCATAAGGGTGATGAAATGGCAAAAGTTATTGGTAATTGTTTGTTTGAATGGAAATTGAATAAGGTATTCACTGTTACTGTTGATAATGCTTCTTCGAATGATGTCATGATCAAAGATTATCTAAACAACTAGATATGTGAAAAACTAATTCGATGAGTGGTAAGCATCTTCATGTGAGATGCATGGCTCACATACTTAATCTAATTGTGCAAGATGATTTGAAAAAAATTAATATTTCTGTAAAAGATGTTAGACAAGCTATGAGGTATGTGAGATCATCTCCGCAAAGGACCTTAAAGTTTAGGGAATGTTGTGCACATCAAGAGGTAGAATGTAGTAAAACATTGTGTGTGGATGTTCCTACTAGGTGGAATTCCACCTACTTGATGTTGGAAACGGGGCAAAACTTTGAGAAGGCCTTTGACAAGCTTCATCTTTTTGATGATGGATTTTCTACTCATCTTTGTACACATGTTTGTGAGGATGGGAATGTTGCAGGTCCATTTGTATGTGATGATTGGGTGAATGTGAGAAACGTAATAAAGTTTCTTGAAAGATTTCATGAGCTTACCGAAAAAGTTTCAGGTTCACGTTATGTCACTTCTAATTGTCATTTTTAGGATATATGTGAGCTTGATAGTCATTTGAAAGCTTGTTTAGCTAGTGATGATACTAATTTGAGTAAGATGGCGGGGAAGATGAAAGAAAGTTTAAAAAATATTGGGGTAAACCTAAAAAGATGAATAAAATGATATTCATTACTTCTGTATTAGATCCTCATAACAAATTAGAATATGTTGATTTTGCACTTGAGAAAATGTTCGGGGAGAAACCAGGGAAGAAATTAACTGCCTAAGTGGATGCTTATTTGAATTCTTTATTTGGGGAGTATCAAATAAAATATTCAAAAGGTTGTTATCTTCAATCATCTAAATCTAAATCTACTTCATCTGATGACACATCTGATTCATCTAGTGGGAATGTGAGAACAAAATATGTGAGAATAAAGCGATTGTTGAAAAGGCAAAAGGAAGACTCTGGAAGTGGAGGTGCTAACTCTGAGTTGGAAAGATATATTGGTGAAGGACAAGAGCCATTGTCTGATGATTCTGATGACTTTAAAATCTTAGATTGGTGGAAAATTAATGCGCCTCGATTTCCTATTCTATCTGAGTTAGCTCATGATGTATTGGTTATTCCAATTTCTAGTGTTGCATCGGAATGTGCATTTAGCACCGGTGGCCGCATTCTTGATTCATTTAGGAGTTCATTGACTCCTCGGTTGGTGCAAAGTCTTGTTTGTGTTCAAGATTGGTTTAGATGTGAGGGTACTCCTATTAATGTTGAAGAAGATTTGGAGTTTCTTGAGCAAATTGAACTTGGTAAGATTTTGTGTTTTGAAGTGTTTTAGTGAAAATTAGTTTACTTTGTAAGTTTAAATAAATGACACACTTTATCAAATTTTATTTAGATATGGCAAAGAGCGAAAAAGAATCTTGCCTTGTTGAAAGAGATACTAGCATTGTTGATGTCATAGTTTGAACAAGTGGTAAGTTTAAAGATTTGCTTGTCTTATGATGTCCTTTTGTTATTTATAATTAAAAATATTTTATTTAACTTGTGATCTTATCTTATTTTGTAGGTTCAACTATGCCTCGTGGTCCTAAAATTTTGAAGCATGGTTATTTTCTGGATTTTAACAATCTCCTCGGGTATTTGTCTATCTTTGTTTTTCCTTATGATACCATTTTTGGTTTTCCTTCAACCCGAACTCTTGGGAGCATCATTTGTGTAGTAGGACTTCTAGTTGCTAAAATCTGAAGTGAAAATCATATGCTTCTAGTAGGACATCATCTATGTAGTAGCAGCAGCCATCTGTGTAGTAGCAACAGTCATTTGTGTAGTAGGAGTTCATCTGTGTAGTAGTAGCAGCAGCAACAGCCATCTGTGTAGTAGCAGCAGCCATCTGTGTAGTAGGACTTCATCTGTGTAGTAGCAGCAACAGCAACAACTAGTATTTTTATACTCCCATTACGTTCTTGGTGCTGTTGTTTTGTGGATAAAAGTACCTTACAAAGAAGTTACTTTAGCTGCATTTTGCCTTCAACTAATTTTCTTGCTTCGGCAAAAGTGAAATATCTTCAGTTCAGAGAATTGAACTTTTATGCTGCTTCATTAAATTTTTCTTTATCTCCAGAAGATATTACCATTCTATTTGTACTTTTTTCATTGTGGTCAAAAGAATCCAAGCATTCCAAAATTGGTAAGCAACTATGGGAAATAGCAACAACAAAATTTTTTTCTTTGACTTCAACTCCAAAGTTTACATTCCATAAAATTGCTAGCACCGTGTGCTTATGGTTGCGCTATGTACATGCTTATGATAAAATGCTTTTACTGGTTGGATATCCGGTTGATGATGTGATAAAGAAATCCACTACTGCTATTGTTTAGAGCAAAGCATATTCAAGAACTTTTAAGCAACAGTGGGAGGTTATTCAAGAAATCCACTACTGCTATTGTTCAGAGCAAAGCAGCAGCAGCAGCACCACCACCAAGCAGCAACAACAACAACTAATAACTCATTGTATGCAGCAGCTGCTTATTATATACTTTTGTATGCTGTAATAACTTATTGTATGCAGCTACTGCTTACTGTATACTTTTGTATGCATAACTTATTGTCTTTCATCTTTATACTTTGGGATGTTATTAACTTTTGAAATATATACTAACATTGAATATATTGAGTCTACATAAGATATAAAAATTTTGAACCGTTAATAACCGAAAAACTAAACTGAAAATAATTGAATCGAACCTTTAAAAAACCGCACCGAACAACCAAGCTGTACTTTCATACTAACGGACCGACGCCCACCCTGCGCAGTAATATAAAACACATGTACAATTGTATTACGGAGAATTCTAATAAGATCAGTTACAATTTTCTCTTCATCACCGACTATATCTCTCAAGCTCTCCTTCACTCTCCTGCTCCAATTTCCTCTCAACATGGTATCAGAGCCACCGAACGGTGGTGTTTGAGCTGGTTAATGAGCACTTGAGAGCAATCGGTCAAGTAACTGATTGGATGTGCTTGAAGATTTGCATCAGACAAACCCTAATATCTCGCCAGTGTTGTGTTCGCGAGCTTGCTTCATCTGTAAGTCGAAATTATCAAAAAATTTGGTGAATTCGAAGTCAATTGGAGCAGCAATCGATTTTTCCCCTTGGATTTCTGGAGAATTTCGTGAAAAATGCCGACCACGAGTGACGAAATAACGACATCCATAATGAACCAAACAGAACGATTCACTGACATCATCCGAGGAATCCTCTATTTTTGCACCCGTCCGATACTTCAGGTTGTATTCTCATCTCTCAATAGCTAACTAGAATTGAAAATTACACTGCTTGAAGTAATTCTATGAAGGTCGCACTGCTAGCAAAAAATAAATTAGGTATTATTGATGGTAGCTGTCGAAGAGAAGATTAAAGAGGAGATTTAATTCATGAGTGGGGTAGATATAATGCCTTTGTTCTGTCGTGGATCACAAATTCAGTTTCGAGAGAATTGGCAAATGGCTTGATGTATTCATCCAATGCTTATAAGGTCTGGTTGGATTTGAAAGAACGTTTTGATAAGAGGAACCTCACAAGAGTGCATCAGTTGCATCGAGAAATTTATACAATGGTACAAGGTACCTCTTCTGTGTCCGAGTACTTCTCCAAATTGCAAAATGTTTGTGATGAATACCTATCTCTAGTTCCTCCCCCGGAAGTGATAAGACCCATGCGGATCACATAGAGCAACAAAAGCTAATGCAGTTTATAATGGGGTTAAATAAGACTTACAATCTCATAGTCAAATTTTGCTGACAGTTCACAATCCATCAGTGAATCAGACCTACAATATGATCATGAAAGATGAAAGTCAAAGGATGCAATCGAATATGATCAATCAGTATGTTCAGCCCCTTCAGCAACTGGATCTGAATGATCCTACATCCCTTTCATCTATACAAGGCAATAAGTTCAAGAAATTATATTGTGATTATTGTCATATGAGAGGCCACAAAAGGGAGAATTACTACAAGCTGGTTGGATACCCTCCTAACTTCAAGAATAATAAGAGGAGGACTTTTGACAGAGCTCAATAGATTGGCAATGGCAACAAGGGTCCTTTGGTGAATAATGGCAGCTATGCTGACAACTTAGTTGCTCCTACTTGCACTACTCTTAGACTATGCCAGTATTTACCCCTGAAGAATACCAACAAATTTTGCAGTTGATCAACAAAACACCACCTCCACAAGAGATAAATGTCAACATGGCAGGTATACCTTACTGCTCCAATAGCTGTTCAACTGTAGATAATGATACTACTCCTTGAGTGGTAGATACAGGGGTAACAAATCACATAATATCTAGTCTAAATCATCTACTTACCACATTGTAGCAAAATTCGTTTACCAATTGGCTAGACTACCTCTGTTATACACATTGGTTCAGTTTCTTTGTTTGAGACATATTGACTAATGTGCTCTATGTTCCATTTTTCAAATAATCTCTTGTCCATCTCGAAGCTAACTAAACAACTGTAGTGTCGTGTTGGTTTTATCCTGATTTTTATATTTTCTAGGACCTCTGCACTGGAAAGGTGAGGGGAATTGGTAAGGAGAAGGATGGTTTATTCTTACTTCAACCTGCCAAGAAGCCTTCACCAGTTCAAGTCTCTACATCTTCAGCCTCTCTTGTTCCTTCTCATCACTGCTTATTGTCTACTCAATCTGATCACTTCACAGCATGGAACCAAAGGCTTGGTCATGCACCAGCTACTATTCTTCAGAAAATTTCAATGTTGAAGAGTCATTTGTCCAATCAAGAATCTAAATCTTGTACAATTTGTCCTTAGCAAGGCAAACTAGATTATCTTTTTCTACTAGTGTGTCAAAAACAGTATCTCCTTTTGAACTTGTACACATGGATATATGGGGTTCATATAGGCAATGTATATACAATGCTTTTGATTTTTTCTTACCATTGTTAATGAGTATTCTAGAATGAATTGGGCCTGCTGATGAGTAGCAGAAGGTCTGCAAGGGTCACTGCCTTCTGTGATGCTGATTAGGCATCATGTGTGGTGCCGAGGAAATCTGTGACAAGATACTGTGTTAAGTTGGAAAATTCACTGATCTCTTGGAAATTAAAAAAAAATAGAGTACTGTATCGAGGAGCTCAGCTGAAGCTGAGTACAGGAGCATGGCGACTATAGTGGCAGAATTTGTGTGGCTACAGGGACTGTTACAAGAGTTGGGAATGAAGATGGAATTGCCTATAGAGCTGTTTCGTGACAGCAAGGCAGCTTTGCAAATAGCTTCAAATCTCACGTTTCATGAGCTTGCTAAGCATATAGAA
Organism: Nicotiana obtusifolia; assembly: GCA_002018475.1. Taxonomy (NCBI): domain Eukaryota; kingdom Viridiplantae; phylum Streptophyta; class Magnoliopsida; order Solanales; family Solanaceae; genus Nicotiana; species Nicotiana obtusifolia. The sequence goes on along the minus strand of MCJB01035427.1, from coordinate 28,327 downwards.
ATAGATTGCCACTTTATACGAGAAAGGATTCAAAATGGCTTGATCAAGACGGAACATATGTGCAGCAAAGACCAAATGGCAGATTGACTAAAGCACTAGGCAAACAACTACACAATGATATAGTGTGCAAGTTGGGGATGATCAATGTATTTCATCACCCAACTTGAGGGGGAGTGTAGAAATATTGATTCTTAGTAATAGTGTACATTGTATATATGATGTAGTATCTTGATGGTAACCTTAGTTGGCTGACTAGACACAAGTTAGTGGTTGGTTAAGTTAGTCAGTTAGGTAGTAATATAAAACACATGTACAGTTGTATTACAGCGGATTCAAAAATATCAGTTGTAATTTTCTTTCCATCACCAACTTTCTCTCTCAAGCTCTCCTTCACTCTGCAGCTCCAATTCTCCTTTCAACACACGACTTATGTCACTGACTGGGAATCCTCACGTGGTGGATGAATTCTTTTTGTACACAACCTAAAATCCTCTAAATGCAGAGAACTCCTCCAACCCCTAGCCATTCTAATTCTCATGGAAGATTCCTTTTAAACACCCATAGCGATGAACTGGTGATTATATAGGCTATCTTTATCATGGGTCATCTAGCAGCTTTTATGGGTGGACTCGGCCCAACACTATACGTATACGTAAAAACATCTGAAATCTTATTTTTTTCATCTAAAACATACATATTCCAATATTAATCATGCTAGTCATCTAACAACCAATTATGGATAGGTTTCTACTCACTTCCAAACTCGAACCATTCACTATAAAAGTCAAGTTTTTTTTCAGAATTGATATTTTTAATTATATTTTACCTCTCTTTAATAACTTTTTACCTATAGCAGCGACAACCATGTTCATAGCAAAATACTCTTTGTAAAATTACTCCTCTATAATAGCCATATAAAATCTTTAAGGTTACTAATAATAATCTTAAAAATATGCATACAATCTTTTCCATTGCACAAAGTATCTATTTTGCATAAGGCATAAGATTTGAAGATTTGCACATGATAGCTTTTCCATTGGACAAATGCCAAATAATATTCAGATAGAAGATTTAACTGTTAAGCTCTTGGATTGTCTTCAAGTGAAAGCTATTGGAAACCTTTTTGCTGAAAATTTGGATACGAATCTTCGCCAATTCAAGCATTATATCTCTAGTAAGAGAATGAAATCTACGAAACAAGCTACAATTACAAAATTCTTCCATTGATCTTGAAAGAATTTTTTTTCTAATTAGCTTTAGATGAGTGTCTTAGTTTAAATATTTTTATACATTTAGTTATGAATTTATTAATAATATATTAATGTTCATCAGTGTTTAACTAGTGAAATATGCATATCTTTTAAGGTTTTAAATTTGAATAATTTTCTTATCTTTTATATGTTACATTAGAAAAAAAAAAATTGATATTTGAATAATTTTTATGTATAACAGCCAAAAAATATTTAAATGTCAAATATTATTATATGTGTATAACAACCATTTAGTATAAAAAAAATATTGAAACACACGAGGCTGCTATACGATATGATTAACTGTAATAGCATATTGACTATTGTTCCTACTCCCTGGTTGTGTTACATATTTTTAGACCCCCAAGAACCTATTTAAATTCTCCATATTTCGCATTTAAATTCTCCATATTTCACATTTTCCTTCTGGATATATTTCCCAAATTTCTCAGCCTTTCCATTACTGATTCTGTTCCATAGTTAATCTTTATACAGTGTCTTGAATCTTTTGTTTCCATTTTGAATTCTAGGGCTAACATTTTTCCAATGCCCTTATTGAATCTGCTCCAAAGATCAAATTTTTATATTGGGTCTTGATTCTTTTTGCCATTTTTGTTCAGATTTTGATGCAGTTTCACATATACATGCATGCATATTACATGATTCTTGGAAATGGACAATTGGGTATGTCGGTAATCTTCTAAAGGTGTGATTTTTGAGAATGAGTTGGTAATGGAGGTTAGAACAGAGAGTGTGATCCAGGTGAGGAGTGATTACAAGGTTGAAAGTGTGTTTTATTAGTATCTGTACAAGCATTTTGATATGGACCTCTTTGGTTCAGCTCTGGCATATGCATTTGCTTTCTGGTTTCACTGGCTTAGCTAAGATGTCGGTTCATGTAGATGAGACTATTCAATCTCCTCCAACTCTGCTCCCACCTAGTGAGTCTCTTCTATGTGTCATTTATTTGATCTAGGGCTGTCAAATTTGGCCCAAGCCCAAATGACCCGCCCAACCCGCCCAAGGTTGGGTTGGTTATTGACCCGTAACTCAACCCATCTTAACCCATTTAAAGTTGGGTTGATTTAGTAACTTTGCCAAATTTATTTTTTTGTTTGATATGTTATATATGATCATAACAAATTAAAAAAAGTTTTATTTGGTAATTATACAATTCATAAGAAAATAACAAATATTAGCTAAAGATTGATAAGAGTCGGGCAGGTTGGACTATGACCCAAATTTTAGCCCAGCTTGACCCAACCCATCTTAGTCTACGTAATTTTTGGGCGGGTCAAATGAGCAGCCCAATTATTCACTCAACCCGTTCTGACCCACCCAAAATCAATCCAACCCGACCATTTTACACCCCTAATTTGATCAGTTTTCACCTAACTGTGTGATTAGTTCATATAGGTTGGTGAGTCTTAGTTGATTGATACGTGATTTATTTGTGGATTGGCTTGGAAGGTAAATTAAAATGTTTAGTTACGTAGTCATTAGGGATAGGGGAGTTACTTGAGCTTGTGGATAGTTTCACAGTAGTGCGGTTTCAGGAAAATACAATAGTTGATATTAATTCCTTTAGTTCAACAAGTTTAATGAAAATAAATGAGTTGGTTCACCAATTGTAGCTTTTTCAAACTTGATGATTTGGAAATACAACCTTACTAGCTCAGCAATACAAGAACGCCCACTATTCAAGATGGTCTACGTTGCCTGTGTTCTTTCCATTTTACTTTCACCAGTTTCATTTCCAGATGCCAATTTCAAGGTTCCAAGTAAGAATTAGTTGGTGGTTGTATTTGATTTCAATGTCTTCTTTTTGTGCCACTAATAGTATTCTGCCACAGTAATATGGTTTGCTTCAGAAATATGCACTTGTTTTTCCTTATTTCAGATGCCATGTCCATCTCTCGATTGCAACTGTAATAGTCTGTAAAAATGAAAACTCTGTAAATTGTAAAGGCTTCATTAAGCCATTAACTCATAGAATTTATGCTTAGTCGGTCGAAGAGCAAGTCAATCGGATTAATAGGGAGTTAATCAAATGGTCAATGCCATATAAAAACAAAAGAGGCGCTATGCCCCAAAAGGAAAGCGAGACATGGGGGTGGAGGGAAGTGTCCCTACCCTAAAGAACTTCCTTTTCCAGTGAAATATTCTGAGGAGCTGTTTGGTACTCTTTCTGGAAGCCCGTATTTTGATAGTTGACCAAGAGTATTTTGTTCGGTACTCTGTGTTAACAATTTGGTGTGTTCAAGAAAACATGTTTCATTACACTACCAAGGGAAGTGGTATCGTCAATAATGTTTGTCAATCCATTGCTTAAGCCCCTAAATGAAATAAGTTCATTGCTTAGAACGTGAGGGATTAAAATTTGTGTAATGTTGGAGAAAAGAGTTAATTTGATTCTTCAGCAGGAATGAATGGACAAGAGAGAGAAAGTACTCTCGTCATTGTCCATCATTGCTCATCATCAACCATCTATCGCCTTCTTACATGAAAGCCACTTGGCCATGCACTTGTGCATGAAAGACACTTGGCTATGCACTTGTGCATGAGTTTCATTTGGCTACATCAAAAAGAGATGGCGAAACACTTGACTTTGTAAAGGTCCGAGTTTTGAGATACTATTTCCCACCTTTTATCAAAATGGGAAGTTAATTAACTTCTTTATAAAATTCCCCACAAGTTTTAATCAATACTCTTTATCCCTTTTGTTTATTAAACTTAATTTTAATGTCACGCGAGACGTACATCTTACGTGTTTGCCTTAGTTATAGATGAGTTAACTACCAATTGTACGGGATGAGATCGCATGGTGTATGCTATTTGCAAATGATATTATGCTACTTGACGACACTAGCAAGGGTGTCAGCCAAAAGCTTTAATTATGGAGAAGCTCTCTAAAAGAGTGAGGGTTTCAGGATAAGTAGAAGTAAGACTGACTGCACGGAACTGCAAGTTTAGCCAACATAAAAATAACATTGAGGTGAGATTGGAGGAGATTGCATACTTAAATGCAATCAATTGAGATATCAAGCTTGATGTTCCAAGAGATTGGTATGATAGATGGAGATGTTTCTAATATAACAAAATAGGTTGAAATGAAGAAGTGCTATTTGAGTGTTATATGACAGAATGTTAACCAAAGTGGAAGATAAGTTTTACAGAACGGTCGTGAGACCGGCAATGTTGTATGAGAGTGAATGTCGGGTCTCTAAAATTCAACATACCTACAAGATGTGTATCGTAAAAATACGAATATCGTGATGGATGTGCGGTCATAGAAGATTAGACAAAATTAAATTGACCACATTCAACAGAAGGTGCAAGTAGCATAAATAAAGGATAACATGAGAGAAAGTCGCTTGAGATGGTCCTACGTCAAATCTCCAAATGCCGGTCTGTGGGTGTGTCATTATGAGTGAAGATGTTACAATGGATGAGATAGACCTCAAAATCTTTTGGAATGAAATTGTCTCAAAAAACTTACAATCTCTTGAATTCCATTCAGACCAAGCGAAAAATAGGGATCAATAGAAGAAAAATATATATAGACAATACAAATTTGTTGGGATTGAGTTTTAGTCATGTTAGTACGTTTACTTCATGTCCAATGTTTGATAGGAGTCTTTTAGACTCCTTGGAGATTTATATGCCAGTAAGAAGTGTAAAGAACTTATAGTGCTAAGAAACATAGTTCTTAATGTTGCATTGAGACAGGCTTAAATGGAGGGGCCATGGATAGTGAGGATTAGATGGCTAACCAAACATGTTAGGATTAAGGTATAGTTGTGGTTGTTATGTTGTAACATTATTTAATTTCTGGCTCCTCATAGCAGCGTCATTGGAGTTGTTTTTCTCGATAGTTCCTTGTTGCCGATTGATCGAGAATGGCTTCCTTGTCCTGACATTCCTGTTGTGCAGTTATATGATTCCTATGACACTGAAGTATGCTTTTTGATTTTTGTTTGTTCTCTTAAGATCTCTTTGGCAGCGAATTTAGAAAAATGCATAACCCACCTACCCCAACCTGGGCAAAAGAGGAGGAAAATCACCAGGAAGCAGCCATCAATTCTCTCCCTTGAACACACACACACACACACAAAAAAAGAAGAAGTGGTGAAATACAGGAGCAAGTTCTTATAATGCATGAATACGTCTAGTATCAATATTTGATCCCAATTTTCACCTGAGTTTCTTTTACTTATGTAACTATTTACGTGGACCTATCACCCAGAGCTGCACTGTGATGGTAGCTGTAGACTAATAAAGTTGATTATCATCAGTTTGTGATGACTAACTAGTGATTTGGATGCTGGCTGGTAAGACAAATTGGTTGCAAACCAAAATTGAAATGTGAATAGCTGTTGCAGCATTTGCTCATAATTTGCTAGTATTTCCCCTTCTAACTTCATTCTAAAGTTTCAATGTTGTTGAACAATTTCAAATTTTGATTGGTTATTTTACCCACCTACTTGATTTTGTTGATTCCACCATTTGTTTGTGTCCAACATTCACACACCAAGTTGCCTACATGGTAAAGTTTTTGTTGGTTTACTTTGTTTGCTCAGGTATGCATTCCCATGGTGGAAGGAAAAAGAGATTGTATCTGATGAGAGGAGATCTCAAGGCTTGTGTCCCCTCACACCAGAGGAGGCAGCTTTGGTTCTGCAAGCATTGGGTATTCAAAAGGACATGCAGATTTATATTGCATCAGGTGATATTTATGGCGGTGAATGGAGGCTTGCTGCTCTGAGAACTGCCTTCCCGAAGATTGTAAGTGTTTAGTGCTTTGAAGTTCTCGTTCTTTTGTATCCGGGATGTCAAGACTACAAATCCTGAGGAAACTTAGCCAGGATTTCTGTTAGGAGATAGGTGACTTAGCCAACATGGTAAGAGAAACTTTTTGGAGGGTCTTCCTTAGGCATAAATATTCGATTGTTCATTAGTAGGCCAACTGCATGCTCTCAGATAGTTGGTATCCTGAAAATCAGCATTTTGACCGGATATGGTATCATCAAAGAGGATATCGAAATGCTATTTCAATAAATTGCTTGTAATTCTGATAGACTGAAAAATTAGCAACACTAGAGAATAATGTCTATAGAAGTAATACCATGAAAAAAGTATGAGGATTAGAAAAACAGGTGATATAGATGTTATGCCAATACATTTTTGGAAGTATTGTCGAGAGATAGGAGTCGTATGGCTAACCATTCTATTCAGTGTTATATTAAGGACGGGAAAGACTGATAGGAGAAGGACATGAAAGATGCCAAATGAGTAAAGGTACCTTAATTCATATATATGGTAAAGGAGAGAGATATATTAACAAATTATGCAAACTATCATGGTATTAGACTTACAAGTCACATGATAAAATTTTCGGAATGAGTGATAGAGTTTAGACTTATGGACATTACAACAATGATAGAGAACCAAATTGAATTTATGCTTGGTAGATCCATAACAAAGACTAGTTTTGTTAGGATGATTGTCGCAAATTTATAGAGAGGCAAAGAAGGATCTTTTGCATGATATTTATATCCACAAGATTAAAGACATTAACAGATAGATGTGAAGATAGACGTTACATTTGGTAGAGGATGTAAGTAGCATAGATAGAGGATAAAAGGAGGTAGTCTGTTTAAAGTTAAAACGTTTTTACAAATCAAAAAAAGAAAGAAGAGAGAAAGTAGTCTGAGGGTACAACTATGTTTTGGTTGTGTGTAAACCTCCATATTTACCGGCTTGTATAAAATTACATGAATGTAAGTTGTCATTAAAAAGATCTTATACATCTCATAATCAATGCAAATTTGGTTTAGAATAGAGCAGAACCGAAGTAGAATATCCATATAGGTGATATGCCCCCCAGGACTTTGGTTCAACAGCAAAGACCTAACACGTGATGTATGGGTTATATTCGAACCATGTCAAGACAAAGCTAGGTATTTAAATTGGGAGGAGGGTTGAGTGGCAGACCCATGCTCCTGGTGTCTCGAACCTGTGCGCCAACTAGAGATATGATTTGCTATTCCTGTGGATGAATGTTCCTAACATTAGCAACGTATATCTTTGAAGGAGTTCCTAAATAGATCTGTTGCAGGTATCTCGGTAATAAGAAAACCATCCAAATGAATAGCAAAATTAAAGCTTGCAGGGTTATTGGACTTGCATCGGAACCAGACCCTTTCCTGCGACGAGTTTTCAGCTGCTGTGCGGCAGTCACACGAGGGAAGAATTGGACAACCAGCTCGTCAAAGAGTTATTGAGGACAAACCCAAAGAAGAAGATTATTTTTATGCAAATCCTCACGAGTGTCTTGATCAGAATGCAAATTAGGCCCTGATAATTCAACTGCAGTACAATGAGACATGTCACCGGAGCATGACTTACAGTTCCGTGGCTTCATTCACAGTCATTTTAAAAAGAAAACAAAGCCGAAGGCTTAAAATTGTATTGATATACACGTCAAGCTTTTTCGGAGAAAGGCAAAAAATGTGGCCTTTCTTGGTCATTGGGGCAGTTTGGAGATGTGTTGTCCATGGATGATACATGTTTCTTAAGAATCAACATGAGAAGGACGAAAGGAATGTCTTCGTTCATTCTGTTCATATGTAGTCGTTTTCATCAACAGGTTGGATCGTGCTACAAAGCAGAATTACCACAATCATGTACATAAATTAGCAGAGTAACTAGTACAGAGGATTCGTGACATGATCATATTATCGTAACTAGTTACAACTGAACCTAAATGTCAAACCCGAACTGGAATGAGTCAAGTAGAGTCTAATCGAACTTGCTACAATATTAAAAAATAAAATTCATAAATAGCTATGTAATTAAAAAATAGCCATTGTCATGGAGTATCAAATTCTACAGATGAAATTTCAGAATATTGTCATGGAATTTCACTTGCGTGGCTAGCCCACGCTGTTACTATAATATTAAGTGGAGTAAAGTTCAATTAATTTAACAATACAGAGCAAATCTAGTCTGAACTGAAATGAGCCTAGCTTGACTCGGTTTTTGATGTTTGTTTCAGCGTATGTGGCTACACTTAATAGGAAAAGTTAAATTCATAATAAACAGTTTGGATAAGAAAGAAAACAACGAGAATCAATACTCCGCCTTCGTAAGCCCCTTTCGAGATAGGAAATCAATGAGCTTATTTCGAATATTTATGATTCTGGTAGCAACACGTGACAGGCAAATGACGCAGTGCTCGTAATGTATCATTTCGTTTCACACTTTCGCTTCTTGGTCGATCGCGTTGTCCTGAAAGGGCTTCACTTAAAACTAGGGGTGGCAATCGGCTTTCAATGGCCTACCTCACCAAGTAAAGTCATAATTTTAATTTTAAAAACAGGTAGTCCGATTTTGGGAGGGATCGGACCACAAGAGTCTATCGTACGCAATCATATCCTGTATTTGTGTAAGGTATTGTTTCTACTGTTCGAACCCGTGACCTCTTGATCATATGACAGTAACTTTATCCTTCAAAGACATTTTGATTAAATGACATAAATAAATAAATAAATAACAAAGATCATCATACCCGTGCCAGCAAACACATGCAAAGGAACAATAAGGGAAGCAAGCAGAAAACAAGTAGTTCGAGGGGATTAACATAACCAAAAAGTCTGCCAACAGACATTATTAACATCCACTATCTGAAAACATATACATGACCCATGTCGTATGCCATGTACGTTTTATTGCAAAATGATATCCTACTTTATTATGTTACACATTACAGAAGAAGCCTGCTAATATTGCAGTATATTTTTAATCTATTAGCTTATGAGCTTCTATTGATTTCTCGTTATTATATTCTCTCCGTTTCAATTTATGTGATCGTCTCGGATTTCGAGAGTCAAACGAATTATATTTTGAAGTAATTTATTTATATGCCTTTTAAATATTTTAAATTATTAATTATTGTGACTTATAATATTTTATACGTAATTTTCAAATATGTAAATTTTATTTCGAAAAATCAAAATGAAAAAGTGTAAATCTTAAAAAATAAAAAGTGTCACATAAATTGAGACGGAGAGAATAGCTATTTGTACCTGGAAAATGTCTTGATGCTGGTGATACTCACACATCATAAGCATAAAGCTCCAAACTAGTAACAATCCACGGTCATATTCTCCTAGCTCTTCCACTTTTAAAACCATTACTCTCTTTGAAAATATTTTCTGCTTTAAATTTTAGATTTATAACTAAAATGAATGTTAATAATTTCAAAACGCACACGTATAAGGAATGTTCTGTGATTTCTATTCAGCTGAAGTGAAACTATTGAATCAAATAAGTCCGTGGCAAGAAAACAAGAAAACATGTCAAAGAAGATATCAAACTGTCTTTCTTTTCCATTAATTAATACATGGTTATCAAGCAGTATTCCTAAAATAAAGGCAAGATACCAATTTTTGTTTGTGTTATATGCTATTACATAACGAATTCACTAACTTTGATTCAAACTTTATATTGTCTAAAAAAATTCATTAAAAATATATAAATTATTAATTTAAAACCCAATAATTTAAAAGACTAAAATTCCAAACCACTAACATCAAATCATGAATCTGCCTCTATATATTACAGAACTATCCAAGAAATGACACAATTAGTTCGTGCCTACACAAGGCTTGCGAAAGTCACATACATGGGTGGCTTAGCGAGGGTAGTAAAACCTTTGCTTTGGGCCTTCAAAATTTTGAGGTCCCAAATAGTATTAATGGTAAAATACATAATAACGTTTTCACTTAACAATATTGAAATCTGTGGAAAAGGAATAAATTTTGTGTAAAAAACAAAGAATGCCTACCTTTTACATTAGCAAAATTTTAAAACTCTGAATTAAACTACTCAAAATTTCATATTAGCAAATAAAGTTTCTTAAAATAAAATCCAAGATAATGTGTTGCAAACATATGAATAACATTTTATTAACTTGAATTAACCTTTGATAATATAAATAATAATATTATTAAGTGAAGTTAAAAGTCATATATCTTGTAAGAATACTATAGTATAAATAAGTACGAAAAAGAAAGAAAAGAAAACTTTAAATTTTTCCATATATTTGTATAGGTGTACAAATGTTAGATTATTATTAAAATATAACTTTAGGCCACTAAATTTGTTGAGTCGGCCTTGGTCATATATACATGCAGAGCATGTAGTGGTTAGCAAAGAATCAGATTAATATAATTATTCATCTAGTTGGACCTTCTACACCAACTAGCCATGAGAGGGCCATGACCACCATGCTTGGCAAACAGGCCATGACAGTGGTTTCAACAGCACCACAATTAGTTGTACCTTCTACACCAACTAGTCCTGCCCTATTCATACTTGCATTTTAAGTATTTTGCCTTTTCTCTCTATATTTATATTTTAAAATATTGGTGTACATCGTAGAAATCAAATTCGCCTATTGCATAACAGATCGGGGATAAAATATAATGGATTGAAGATCGGCCCTGGATTCTATCGAACCTAAGCACGAGGTTGAAACATGCGACTTCAAGATTATCGAGTCCGTAACCTCGGAACTGACCCCGGTTTCAAATTAGCTCGAGAAAATATTATCAAATCAAAATAACAGAAGGCCGAAATATCCATGACCGGTCGGATATCACGGGAGGGATTTTGGCATGTATCAATGAAACCGATTAATTAGCAAATCATGAGATTTTTTACCTTATACAGAATTGTACCTAAAGTAGTATTCCTCTACTATATAAAGGGGGGTTTGATTATTTGTAAAACATTATAACTAGCATTCTAAAGCATTATACTGTTCTTTTTAGTTATTATTATCTCATCACTCTGTTCCGGCATCAGTAACAATATTTTTTTCCCCAAGGGCGATCAACCTTCAAGACCAAAACTGCTTAACTTGTGTGGTTTGCATTTATCTTTTATCATTAATTTCAATTTTAATTTGATTTCTCATTTTTGTATCAAGTTAGATCACGTATCCTTAAAATCGCGTATAAATTCAATTGTTATCCGATTTTGAGGGTAAACAGTTTGGCGCCCACCGTGGGGCTAAGGATAATAGTGGTTATTTGATACAAATCTCCATAACACACACTGTTTTACACTTGCTCTTTGTAGTGTCTTTGATTCCAGGCTATAACACAAAAATGTCAAACTCTCAATCGGCACCTCTGCATGTTGACAACAAGTCCAGTCACCAAGGAGAAAATAATAGCATAGCGCCCGGTAACGAGATACCGCCTGCTGATCCTGCTGGAATTCCAATCGCAGATTCGATTGACGCTAATTCGCATGTGGCTATCGATGCGAACTTTCCTACCGACCCCGAAAATAGCGTTTGTGGAGGAGCCCGATCGGCAACTCGAAACACACAAAGCGTTGAAGGAGACGGGATCGGCTTATGAGTGATCTTCAAATTGTTGCAGGCTCAAGAAGTGGCGATAGCTCAGTTACAGAACCGAAGCCGTGCATCGAGCAGGGTTGAGCTTGATCCTCCCCGCAGGGATATGAACCGGTCGTAGAAAGGTCAAACGAACATGAATCGGGGGCTAAACCCGAGATCATAAAGATGCTCGAGGAGCTGACAAAACAGATACAATCAGAGGAGAAGAAGATCAAGACTAACGACAAAAAGATGGAAACCTACAACTCCAGGGTAGACCAAATCCTAGGAACACCTCCAGTATTGAAGGGCTTGGATTCCAGGAAGTTCGTGCAAAAACCTTTTCCGCCAAGTGCGGCTCCGAAGCCTATCCCCAAGAAATTTCGTATGCCCGAAATACCCAAGTATAACGGAACGGCCGACCTAAACGAGCATGTAACCTCGTATACATGTACTATCAAAGGGAACGACCTGGAGGACGTTGCAATCGAGTCTGTTCTGTTGAAAAAATTCAAGGAGACCCTGTCGAAGGGAGCTGTGATATGGTATCGCAATTTACTTCCTAATTCTATTGACTCATTTGCTATGCTTGCAGATTCGTAAAGGCACATGCAGGTGCCATCAAGGTCGAGACTTGAAATCGAACCTTTTCAAAGTTAAACAAAAGGATAACGAGATGCTCAAAGAGTTCGTGTCCCGATTTCAAATGGAACAAATTGATCTACCGTCGGTCGCTGATGATTGGGCTGTTCAAGATTTCACTTAGGGACTTAATATTCGGAGCTCGGTGGCTTCACAGCAACTAAAGCAGAACTTAATAGAATATCGAGCTGTTACATGGGCCGACATGCATAGCCGGTATCAATCAAAAATCAGAGTCGAAGATGAGCAGCTCGGGGCCTCTTCAAGGTCTGTCTATCCCGTTAGAACCCTTGATAGAGTCAAAAGAGATATCGATCGCGAACCGAGGCCGAACAGGGATCGGTATTAGCCATATAATAGAGACCGAAGAAGCAATGGGTCCGGGCGGAACTCCATGAGAAACGAAAGGAGAAATGACTAAGGCCAGAGCAAACCGGGGACTCATGACCAAAAACAGCTTCGATAATTCCATCGGGCCTAAAGAAGCACTGAGGCTATCGGAACACAACTTTAATGTCGATGCTGCCGCTATTGTATCAGCTATCGGGCGCATCAAAGATACCAAATGGCTCGACCTCTACAATCTGATCCAACCCAAAGGGATCCTAAGCAGATGCGCAAATTTCATGGCACTTACAGTCACAGAATGGAAGATTGTCGACAACTGAGAGAGGAAGTAGGCCGACTATTCAATAACGGGCATCTTCGAGAATTCTTGAGTGACCGAGCCAAGAGTCATTTCAGGAACAAGGATTCTAACAAACATACAGAATAACAAGAACCTTAACACGTCATTAACATGATCATCGGTGGGGTCGATATCCCTCAGGAGCCGATGTTGAAATGCACCAAAGTATCCATCACTAGGGAGAAACGAACTCGAGACTACATACCAGAAGGAACTTTATCTTTCAATGACGAGGACGAGGAAGGGTTTGTACATCCCTACAATGATGCACTGGTAATATCTGTACTTGTACATAAAATTTGAGTTAAATGTGTGTTAATTGATCCAGGTAGCTCGGCCAACATCATTTGATCGAGGGTCGTAGAACAGCTCAGTCTACAAGACCAAATCGTGCCTGCAGTCCGAGTTCTCCACGGATTCAACATGGCATGTGAAACCACTAAGGGTGAGATAATATTACCGCAAAACACTGCCGAAACCATACATGAAGCTAAGTTTTATGTAATCAAAGGAGACATGAGGTACAACGCTTTGTTCGGAAGGCCATGGATCCACAATATGAGGGCGGTGCCTTCGACCCTGCACCAGACATTGAAATTTCCAACACCTGACGGAGTTAGAACGATCTACGTGGAACAACCGACTGCAAAAGAAATGTTCGCAATTGAAGAGGTGAGACCGATATCTACAGTTTCAACATCGAAGGGCCCAAACCAGGTGGTAAAAAACGGGGCAACATAGCAATCACTGATACCATCTTTGGCAGATTCGAACAAACAAGGTTAAGTCGAGGCTTATGATTATGGGATTCCAAGATCTTTTATAGCCCCCAATAAGTCGACGCCACTAAATCGACGGTCGAGGAACTAGAACAAGTCATATTGAGAGAAAACTTGCCTGATCGAAAGGTATACCTGGGAACGGGGCTAAGCTCCGAGCTCAGGGTAAAACTCATTCAATTTCTTATAACTGACGAAGACTGTTTCACTTGGTACCACCTCGATATGATAGGTATCACATCGGAGATAACCACTCACAAGCTGAGCCTGGACCCGAAGTTCCATCCGGTTAAACAAAAAAGGAGACCTCAGTCCGAGATCAAGCATGCTTTCATCATGGATGAGGTATCTAAACTTTATAAAATAGGGTCTATTCGGGAGGTCAAATACCCGGATTGGTTAGCAAACGTAGTGGTAGTCCCTAGAAAATGGAATAAATTAAGAATGTGTGTAGACTATAAATATTTGAATAAAGCATGCTCCAAAGACTCTTTTTCTTTGCCCAACATCGACCGTATGATCGATGCCACGGCCGGCCACGAGACCCTCAATTTTCTCGACGTCTATTCCGGGTAAAACCAAATATGGATGGACCCGGGTGATCAGGAAAAAACTTCCTTCATCACTAAGTATGGCACATACTGTTATAACGTAATGCTGTTTGGATTAAAAAATGCTGGTGCTATGTACCAACGCTTAGCAAATCAGATGTTCGAGAAACAAATAGGAAAATCAATGGAGGTTTACATTGATGATATGTTAGTTAATTCCCTGCGAGCAGAGGACCATTTAAGATATTTGTAGGAAACATTCAATATACTGAAGCAGTACAACATGAAGCTGAACCTAGAAAAGTGTGCGTTTGGAGTAGGGTCGGGTAAGTTCCTCAGATTTATGGTATCCAATCGGGGAATTGAGATCAATCCTGTTAAGATCAAAGCCATCGAAGATATCACGGTCGTAGACAATGTAAAGGGTGTGCAGAGGTTAATCGGGCAAATAGCCGCCCTGGGGCGATTTATTTCGAAGTCATCCGACTAAAGCCACTGATTCTTCGTACTGTTGAAGAAGAAGAACGACTTTTTGTGGACCCCGGAATGCCAGCAAGCTTTGGAGGAACTCAAAAGGTATTTATCAAGCCCGCCCCTACTTCACACACCGAAGGCGGAGAAACAACTATACTTGTACTTGGCGATCTCGGAGATAGCGGTAAGTAGAGTCCTAGTTCGGGAAGAGCAAGGCACGCAATCTCCAATTTACTATGTTAGTAGAACCTTAGTTGAGGTCGAAACTAGGTACCCTCACCTAGAAAAACTAGAGCTCGCTTTGTTAAGCACCTCTAGGAAGTTAAAACCGTACTTCCAATGTCATCCCATATGTGTCGTGACTACTTACCGATTGAGGAATGTTATGCATAAGCCCGAATTCTCGGGCCGACTGGCCAAATGGGCCATAGAAATTAGTGGGTATGATATTGAGTATCGACCTCGGACTGTGATTAAGTCTAAAATTTTGACAGACTTTGTGGCCGACTTTACACTAGCCCTAATACCCGAGGTCGAAAGAGAGTTGTTGATTAACTTAGGAACTTCCTCCGGAATCTGGACCCTCTTCACGGAGGGGGCCTCAAACGCAAAAGGGTCTGGACATGGCATCGTATTAAAGTCACCAACAGGTAATATAATTAGATAATCTATTAAGATTGTGAAATTGACTAACAACAAGGCCGGATATGAGGCCATGATTGCAGGCCTTGAACTAGCCAAGAGCTTGGGGGCGGAACTGATCGAAGCCAAGTGCGATTCCCTCCTTGTGGTGAAACAAGTCAATGGAATATTCGAGGTCAGAGAGGAACGAATAAAGATACTTGGACAAATTACAAGTGACATTACATCAGTTCAAAAATGGACTTTGCAACATATACCTCGGGATCAAAACAACGAGCTGATGCCCTCGCTAACTTGGGTTCATCGGCCGAAGACGACGAATTCAACTCGGGAGAAGCCGTACGACTTATGAGATCAGTGGTGGAAGAAGGCCATATTATGACTAGCTGAATATTAGGCAATTTGCTATATTTGTCCCGACATCACACTACATACTTAGAGTTTTCCAACTAAAAATTCAAAGCATGTTTCTTGCCATTCCTCTACTTTGAAATCCCTAGCTAGAATTCTAACATAGCGTGCCACCGTATTTATCGAACAAATATTCTTATTAACCAATTGGAATCACATTGGTCAAATTGATGAGGTCGAGTTGAAAAGGAAAAGATAAGTATTAATTATCTTGGTGAATTAACAATCTATGCCCATTGCATTGACGAATTGTAGCTTGGACTTTAATTTGACTTGACATTCAAGACCTTATACCTTAGGTCTATGCATCATTGATAATGTGATAATATTCACATAATCATATCAGTAAAAACAATTGCAAGTAATCTTACATAATTAGCATTTATTAGCGACATGAAATAAATTGTTAAGTACGTACTATAATATATTAAAATATATTAATATAAACATTCTTTGAACGGTTAAGATATGAAAAAAGTCTGATGCTTAGTTGTGGGAAGACAAGGATATTCCGTGGATGGAGGATATTTTATGGGATTAGCTATCCCATCTTTAATATAGGATAACTAATATAATCATTTTAATATAAAATTTATACCACTATTAACTAATATTCATAATCAAACCTGAGATAAATTTAATCTCAAATTTTGTCCGCCAACCCCATAATATATAGAAATTTATGTTAGAATCGATTCACTCAAACACTCTGAACTAATGAAGAAGATGAAGAAATCTTGAAGAGAGAAAAGTTAAGGTAGAGAGAAAAAGAACGTGAGAGACTTATTTCGTGGTAACACCCCGTTAGGGTAAACTTCCACGGAGGCGGGATTTATATATATTAATAATTAAGGGTATTTATAATACAAGGAGAATAAACAGTACAGCCTATATATAGATCCCAAATAGTCCCAAACCTATAAGAGAAAGGTCTCCCAATTTGACCAGGATTATAGGTTTTCCTTTCCCAAATCTATGAGGACAATGAGTTTTTCTAAATCTATAGGGATTATGAGTTTCCTAAAAATACAAGGAAATAATTCAAGTCCATCACATATTAATCAGGCTCCACACCTAACAATTCTCCCACTTGGAGACTGATTCAGCCGTCCAAAAATTGTCCCAACATCATCAATATCTTCACCACACCACACCATCTGTAGAAACAAACTACAGAAGACCAACTGAGGTTTTGCGCAACCTCAGTTTCTCAACATCAACATATTTCGTCAACATGTCTGCTGAATTCTTTGCACCCTTTATCTTCTCGAAACACATATCACCATCCTCCACTGCCCTGCGAGTGAAATGATACCGTCTTCTGATGTGTTTTGTCTTCGAATGATAGACTGGGTTCTACACCAACTGTATGGCACTCTGGCCATCTGAATAAAGAATCTTCTCGCTCTGCTTCTTGCCCAACTCTTCCAGATAATCTGTCAGCCATATAATCTCCTTTCCAGCTTCAGCTATTGCCACATACTCAACCTCTGTTGATGAAAGAGCAACACACTTCTGAAGCCTGGACATCCAACTCACTGCTGTACCACCTATGGTGTAAATGTATCCGGATGTGCTCATGCTCGAGTCCACATCACCACCAAGATCAGCATCCACAAAACCCTGCAGATTCACTTTGCCTTTGCCAAAACTAAGTGAAATACTGGATGTATCTCTCAAATATCTCAGAAGCCACTTAACAGCTTCCCAATTCTCTTTTCCCGGATTCGCCATGTACCTGCTAACAACTCCCACTGCATGTGCTATGTCAGGTCTAGTGCAGACCATAGCATACATCAAACTCCCAACTGCTGAAGCATATGGAATAATTGCCATCTGCTCACGCTCTTCAGCTGTCTTGGGTGATTGCCCCTTTGACAATTTTATGTATTTTGCCAAAGGAATAGTCCTGGGTTTAGCATCACTCATCCAGAATCTGGCCAACACCTTCTCAATGTATTGCTCCTGGGATAGATTTAAAGTGCCAGCAGATCTATCCCGAGAAATCCTCATCCCCAGAATCTGCTTCGATGCACCCAAAATCTTTCATCTCAAACGCTGAAGATAGACTTGCTTCAAATTGTTTATCTCCCTCATACTGGATCCTGCAATCAATATATCATCCACATACAAGAGTAGAAACACATAAGAATCAGTGTATTTCTTGAAGTAACAACACTAATCCTTTTCAGCCCTGCAAAAGCCACTCTTGGTCATGAAGGAGTCGAGCTTTTTGTACCACTACCTCAGTGCTTGCTTCAACCCATACAAGCTCCTGTTGAGGTTGCACACCATGTGTTCCTTGCCCGGAACTACAAATCCTTCTAGTTGTTGCATATAGATCTCCTTGTCCAGATCTCCATGTAAAAACGTTGTTTTTACATCCATTTTCTCAAGATGCAAATTCTCTGATGCAACAATACTCAACAGAATTCGGATAGTAGTTAACTCACAACAGGAGAAAATATTTCAGTATAATCAATACCTTTCCTTTGTGAATATCCTTTAACCACTAACCGAGCCTTGAACCTTCTTTTACCGTCTGGTTCTGCCTTGATTCTGAACACCCACTTGTTCAACAAGGCTTTCTTCTATGCAGGTAACTCAGTCAACACCCAAGTGTTGTTCTTCTCAAAGGAGCTCAACTCATCATTCATGGCTTGCTCCCACTTGATTGAATCCTCCACCTGTAGGGCCTCATCGAAAGACTCTGGTTCTCCTTCATCAGTTAGCAACAGATAATGTAATGAAGGTGAATACCTGTCTGGTGATCTGATGGTCCTTGATGATCTCCTTAACAGCTGCTCAGGTGTCACTCGTTCCATCATAGGTTCTTCAGCAACATCGTCTGGAGTTGGTTGAGTTTCTTCCGTAACATCTCTAGGTGTACTCTTCTGCAACTCAATCTCAACTCCCACTTGCTTCGTAGTCTCTGAAACTTTCTGCTCTCTGTCCTTGTATAGGACAGACTCATCAAATGTCACATCACAATGTCTCAGGATCTTTCTGTTCTTTTCATCCCAAAACCTATAACCGAACAAGTCAGAACCGTAGCCTATGAAGTAACACTTCACAGCCTTAGCATCAAGCTTGTCTCTTTTCTCTGGATCAACATGAACATAAGCCGTGCAACCAAAAGTTCTCAAGTGTGAGTACTTGAGCTCTTTTTTCGTCCACACCTCCTCTGGGATCTTGAACCCCAGGGGAACTGATGGTCCCCTGTTGATCAAGTATGCAGCTGTGCTCACAGCATCTGCCCAAAACATCTTGGGCAGCCCACAGTGTATCCCCATGCTCCTTGCACGCTCATTCAATGTTCTGTTCATCCTCTCAGCAACTCCATTCTGCCTAGCCTTACCGGGAACTGTCCTCACCAATCTGATTCACTCAGCTGCACAGAATGCTTTGAACTCTGACTTGTCATACTCTCCTCCATTGTCAGACCTCAGGCATTTGATCTCCAAACCAGTCTGATTTTCAACTTCAGCTTTCCATCTCTTGAAAGTCAGAAACACATCTGACTTATGCTTCAAGAAATAGATCCATACCTTCCTGCTGAAATCATCAATGAAGGTGACATAGAACCTGGATCCTCCAAGTGATGAAACTGGAGATGGTCCCCAAACATCTGTATGTACCATTTCCAACCGCACTTTCTTCGGCTCTCTAGCAGTCTTTGTAAAGCTAACTCGTTTTTGTTTTCCCATAACACAGCTTTCACAAAGACCCATGTCAACAGACTTCAGGCCCTCTAATGCTCCTTTTGCAACCAGCATCTTCATTCCTTTAGCACTCATGTGTCCAAGTCTGTTGTGCCACAGACATGAACTGGAAGC
>MCJB01035416.1:70562-126699 GCA_002018475.1 Nicotiana obtusifolia | reverse complement strand
GGTTAGTAAACCTAAAGCAGAGAAAATTTCATATCGTTTATTGTCCTTACCCTCCAATAAACGAGGGGACTATCTGTATTGGGTCGAACACAATTAAGCAAGGTCGGATCAAATAATCAAGCTGGGTCGGATGCTATTAAGATCGTACTGGCAGACTTCTCGGGTCGGAATCACGAAGTCAAACGGAGTTGTCAGAGAATAACGGTTAGTCCGGTCGATCAAGAAAGACCGCATGATCGAGGATCGATCCTGGCCCTTATATTTCGCCTCCTAACAGATGTTTTGCCTAGAGTTTCGCTGCAACCTTTTATGTCGTTATTTAAGGATCTTAAATGTATTAAATCCCATAATAAGTAGGACTTTCCTTGTAATCAGTTCATAGTCTTTATTATAACCTTTGCACTTACCTATGTAAATTGAATGTAAGAAAACCTTTACACTAACCCATGCAAAGGAGGTCTGTTTATAAGCATAAGGCATACCCCCTTTGCAGGGCAGATTTTTCTGAATTGAAACATAGGTCCTCGTCTGATAAAAGAAAAGCATTCTCATTTGTTTATTATTTATATGATTTATTATCTAGCCACGGTTTGATTGTTCTATTGCTCCATTCAATTCCAAATACTCACGATTTGCCTTCATTCGATAGCAAAGAAATTTACAAATCCTTAACCCTATTATAAATTTAATTGTTATCCAATTTCTAGGGTAAACACAATATTCTTTCATAGTCCACATATGTATTCTTGGAAACGAAAGCTTTTCTTGAACCCTACCAATGACCCTTTATTCTTATTATCGAAAACTAGTTTACCCTTGTCTAGTCCCTTCCACGAGCCTCCGCCAATCAATGTTTTAATGAAGTTTTTACAATGCACAGATTTTCTCTTCAACCGAGTAATGAAATAGTTAACATCCGCTGGTTCCCCGCGTGGGTATAAATCGATGAATATATCACGTGGCTTCTTGTTACCATACAAGTCTACGTTATGTCTAATATGATCACATTCAAATGGCTTATTACCACAAACAAACTTCAACAGATACCTTATGAGTTCTTCATTTAAACGACGAAACCTCATACCTGTTACACAGCCACTTCCTCCGCAGCTCGTCATCTTCTTCGTCTTCTTCTGTTTCAAACTAAGAAGAAAGCAAAGCTCTAACCTAGCCACCCACCAAAAGAACAAACGTAAGAAAGCTTTGTCCTAGCTACAAAAAATGTGCGCAGAACGGCAATAAGAAGTAGAAAAGAGTGGAAAGCTTGAACCGGTGCTCTATATATATATAGGGACGTATGAGGTTAATTAATTAGCAAGAAAACTTGAGATATTTTCATTGTATAACTTTTATTTGGCGAAGGTTTTTGCCTAATACTTTGTTATTTCCTTTTCTTGTTACAAAAGTAAGATGTTTTTATTGGCGTGAAAAAAGAACTCAATTGGAAACTACCAAAAAAATTAAGGACTCCTATACCTTAAGTTATTTCCATAACAGAATAAGGAAACTCCCCAAGATTAATTGGAAAATGCTAGAACAATATATTAAGAAACTTCTTTATTTTTCTTTGGCCAAACGAAGACCGAAGTATTAAAAATTTGCTATCAAATAACGAATCTCCAGCACTCAAAAAATATAGTAATTTTATAGGGAGAAATATTCAAACTTAGCATAACATCGGTTTACCCAAGTCAATAAATTCTTCATCGTTAGTTTCTTTTTAATTATCAACTAGGCTATTGTTTAACAAACTTAGCGCGCAGTTAATTACCATGTTATATACGTTTAAAAATTACAAACTAAAGAAATTGAAAACTATCAATTTTTCTGGAAGGAAATTGTCATATTCCGTGGTCCGTAATCCATATTTCGTGAGTAAATGTTCCATAATTTGCATCTGCAATATTTCATTATATCCTTAAAATTACTGATAATTCCTTTGTTGGGGGCAGAGAAGACATTGAAGATGTTGCTGTAGGACCTCTCTATTAACAAAATTCTGCCTCGAGTGAGAATAAAAATACGTGTAACTAAAGAGAACTTTAATTATCTATCTACTTAGAGAAAAAAACTTAATTAATAGCAAGAGGAAAGAACTTTACCAAACCATTTTATCCAATAATATGATCTCTTTATCCAACATTCTTTTCCATAACCTGAGAATATAACTTGCCTAAATTCATAATAAATACATAAAATCATAAAACAATCTATCTAGTCTATAAAAAAGGACTCCATACTTTGGAAATATACTGCTGATGGATCCCTTGGTATTGATTCAGCTTATAGAATTGTCTTACCTCATTACAACAATAAATCATAATAACCAAAACTATAAATGGTTAAAAACTGTAAACAACCAAAGTGCTCCATGGTAGAGGCATTAATTACTCCAAATGCAGCATCCATATTGAAACCATTAACCATTTTTTATACACTGTCAAACTGCATCTAACTTCTGGGATCAATTTGGACACCGTCCTCGACCCTACAAAAATAATTGTTGGGAAAAAATAATAATCCCACTAAAATAATATTCACGGCAAATAATAATAACACAAGAGAGTAACAACGACACCAACTCATTTAACGAGGTAAAATACAATATCCGAGCGGAACAATATTACCACTAATATTACAACTTAGTAGTGTCAAGAGACTATTACAATTTTGAAAGAAATAACACTCTTTATTTAAACAACTCACTACAATATTACTCACACTCACTATTTATCTCACAGACTACAATCTGTGGATTACTATCTTTAACTTATATTGCTTCTCTCTTATTTTGGTATGTCTTAAATGAAGAGAAGAGCCTACTATTTATAGCAAAACTTGCCAAACTTTCAGCCAATCAAAATGCTTACATATGCAATTTGCTTTGCAAGTTGTCAAAAAGAAAATTTTCCAGCCATTCACTTCATTATTGCAACTTGTTGTTATTATTTTCTTTCTTTCTTTTTATTTATTTTTATTTGATGAGTCCCACAAATCTCCCTCTTAATTTTGATTTTTCCTCATCATTCCAAGTCTTGATCTTAACCTCTGAAAATCTTCAAACTTGAGAGGCTTGGTAAAAATATCCGCAACTTGATCATGAGATTTCACATACTTGAGCTCGACTTCCTTCTCGGTAATGCATTATCTGATGAAGTGATACCTTGTATCTATATGTTTGCTTCGATCACGATACACTGGGTTCTTCGCAAGTGCCTGTGCGGATTGGTTGTCAATACAAATCTCTGTAGCTTCAATTTGTGGTAAATTGAGCTCCTTCAACAATCTTCTCAGCCAAATAGCATGACAGGAAGATGTTGCTGCTACATATTCAGCTTCACAAGTCAAGAGAGTAACAATTTATTATTTCTTTGAACTCCAGAAAATAACACAATCACCCAAGAAAAATACAAAACCAGTTATGCTTTTTCTATCATCAATATCTCCCGCATAATCACTATCACAATATCCTATAAGCTTGAAATCACTAAAAGAAGAATAAAGTAACCCAAAGTCAATCGTACCTTTTAGGTAACGAAGAATTCTTCTAGTGACTATCATATGAGTGGAGGTAGGAGCTTCCATGAAGCGACTTACTACTCCAACTGCAAAGAGTATATCTGGCCTGGTATAAGTCAAGTACCTCAAACTTCCCACAAGACTTTTGAAAAATGTGAAATCCACTTTTTCTCCTTCACTAAACTTGGACAATTTTGTTCCACTTTCCATTGGTGTACTTACGGGGTTGCAATCAAGCATGTTAAACTTCTTCAATATCTCTTTTGTATAGCTTTCTTGAGAGATAAAAATTCCATCCTCCATCTGCTTTATTTCTAGGCCCAGGTAGTATAACATGAGCCCTACGTCTGTCATCTCGAACTCACGGGACATATCTTTCTTAAAAGTTTCAAACAAACTTGGGTTATTATCCGTAAAAATAAGATCATCAACATAAAGACAAACAAGTAATATATCTCTATTAGTATGAACTTTAAGGTAAAGAGCATATTCATGGAGACAACAAGTAAACCCATTGTATTGAAAATACTTGTCGATGCAACTATTTCATGCCCGTGGGGCAATTGCTTTAATCCATATAAAGCTTTTTTCAACCGCAATATTTTATCTTAATGGTTTTTGACCACGAACCCCAATGGTTGTTCAACATAAACTTCTTCTTCAAGATGGCCATTCATATAGCTCTTAAATGCTCCTTGTCCTTTGTGATTGCTCATTTGAACTTTGTTGAGAAGAATGAGATGCGACATTAGTTGGAGAAGGAGGTGGAGTTGTATCCTGCACAAGTTCCACGGTCTCTGGTTCTTCTTCATTGCCAAAGTATGGAGGAAAATCATATGAAGTTTCTTCCTGAGCTTCCCAATTCCATGCCAGTTCTTCATCAAACTCAACATCATGACTCACCACCATCTTGCCGCTATTTAGGTTGTATAGCTTGTAGCCTGTTGAACTCGTATCATAGCCAACAAACACATGCTTGATACTTCGATCGTCAAGTTTCGCTCTCCCTTGATGTGGCACATGAGCATAGGCTATGCTCCCAAAGATTCTCAGGTGCTTGACACTTGGCTTTTTTCCTCTACATGCTTCTTGAGGGGTTTGATCTCTAACATTCCTTGTTGGAGACCTGTTGTTCAAATAAACTGCACAAGATACAGCTCCTGCCCAAAATTCCTTGGGCACACTTTTAGCTTTTAACATACATCTGGACATATCAAGAATCGTTCGATTCTTTCTATCTGCAACTCCATTTTTTGGGGGTGAATAAGGTACTGTTAGAGGACGACGAATTCCATGAGACTGACAGAAGTCATTAAATTCTTTTGAAGTGAATTTGCCTCCTCTATCGGACCTTAAAGCTTTTATTTCATAGCTACTTTCTTTCTCCACAAGTACTTTAAAAAATTTTAAAAGCAGCAAAAGCTTCAGATTTTTAGTTCAAGAAATAAATCCAAATCTTTCTACTAAAGTCATCAATGAAAAGTAGAAAGTATTTACTTTTACCAAAGGAAGATGGATTGATTGGTCCACACACATCAGTGTGAACAAGCTGAAGTGATTTAGTTGATCTTGACATGGCCTCCTTTGGAAAAGCCCTCCTTGCATGTTTTCCAAGAAGACAACCTTCGCACACTTAATTGGATGGTTGATTGATGGTATCCCATGTAGTTCCAAAATCGTATGTGCCAACACCATGATTCATCTTGCACATTAGCCTTCAAACACTTTGCATCAACTGTTTTAAGATTCGGAGAAAATAATCTATTCTTTGCCATATGCACTTTAGCAATTAGAATTCCACCTGAATCTCTAAGCCAAAGATGCATTTTTTTCATGTGGATGTCATATTCCTTTTCACGATGTTGACCTTCAAAATATTACTTTTTAATTTTGGCACATAATAAACATCTTGAATTAGCTTGTGACTACCATCTTTACAGGAGATCAAAATCGTACCTATCCCTTTGATTTGAATCTTTGAGGTATCTCCAAAGTACACGTTACCTCTCACCGTTTTATTGATCTCCACAAAATTCTATTTACATCCACACATATGCTTGCTTGCTACATTGTCCAAATACCACGAGCTGCAATCATCCATGTCTTCTTCCTTGAGTGCCATCAACAAGGTCGACTCATATTCTTCTTTCTTGTCATCAACAAGGTTAGCTTTTTCTTCAACATTGCTACCACATCCTCAAATTTATGACAATTATAACACTCAATTTTTGATTTGTCATACATGTGTCCATTATTTTCTTGGTATTAGCCACCTCCTCTTCCTCCTCTTTGTCCACGGCCACGACCTCTGAATGTTTGGTGGATTTTGACTTCATTGTTGAAGTTGTTACCATTACTTCTTCCTCTTCCATGAACGCCACGGCCTCATCCTCGTTCGTTTCCTCGATAGCTCTTTTCACCTCCATAATCCTTAAAGGATGCATGAGTTTTAAGAAGTTGCTCCAGTGGCACTTCTTGTCTTCTTTTGATCTTTTCTTCGTAGGCCAGTAAAGAACCCTCCAATTACTCAACCAGCATCGAGTCTAAATCTTTAGACTCCTCAATAGCATACACCACAAAATCAAATTTAGGTATTAAGGTGCAAAGGATCTTTTCTACCACATGGACATCTTGTATGTCCTCCCCGTATCTTCTTTTACAGCCTTCACTTTTGAACAATAATCTGAAATGCATTTGGATTCTTTCATTTTTAAAACTTCAAAGTCAGCCCTTAGAGTTTGAAGTTTTACCTTCCTCACCTTGTCAATTCCTTGAAGAGAATTTTGTAAAATCTCCCAAGTTTCCTTTGAGGAGGTAGCATCTGCCACCTTCTCAAACATGGCATCATCCAAACATTGGTGGATGAGCGTGAGGGCTTGTTGATCCTTCTTCCTTGTCTTTGCCAAGATATCTTTTTTATTTTGAGGCAAAGCTTCCTCATTATCGGGTTTTGCATACCCTCTGTCTACAATTTCCAACACATCCTGGGAGCCAAGAATGGCTTTTATACGTAGACATCATTTTTCATAATTATCTTTTGTGAGACGGGGATACTGAAAAGACAACATACCATTATTTGTCATGGCTTTGATACCATGTTGTTGGGAAAAATAATAAACCCGCCCAGAAATAATATCCATCGCAAAAATAATAACACAAGAGAATAACAACGACACCATCTTTTTTAACGAGGTAAAATACAATACCCGAGCAGAGCAATATTACCACTAATATTACAACTTAGTTGTGTCAAGAGACTACTATAATTTTGAAAGAAATAACACTCTTCATTTAAACACCTCATTACAATATTACTCACACTCACTATGTATCTCACATATTACAATCAGTGGATTACTCTCTCTAACTTCAATTGTTTTTCTCTTATTTTGGTATGTGTTAAATGAAGAACGAAGCCTCCTATTTATAGCAAAACTAGCCAAACTTTCAGCCAATCAAAATGCTTGCATGTGCAATTTGCTTTGCAAGTTGTCAAACCTTTTTTTTTCCGGCCATTCACTTCATTATTGCAACTTGTGGTCATCATTTTCTTTCTTTCTTTTTATTTCTGTTTATTAGATGAGTCCCGCGATAATCCTTATGAATGATGAATAATGAATCCATTAACAATGATAACAACAATGCGGAAAATTAGTGGACCTGGAATTTAGTCATTGTTTCTTTTCTTCATTTCAACATTGAAATTTTGATTAGAAATGAACCAGGGGACTAACTCAACCCGCAGATGTGGGAACTCAACATCTCCCGCACGCCCAAGACTAGGTATTTGGAGCGTGGACAATTAAAGATGGGGCCAAACATCGTATAAATCATGAATTGGGAAGGGTCTAACTCTGATATTATGATAAGAAAATGAATCTTAGACCTAACTCAACCCCAAAAAGCTAGCTCACGAGGTGAGAATTATCCAAGATAATATAGAGAGACCAAATAACCCATCACCGCGATATGGGAACTCAATGGTGGCTAAACATAAAAAATAAATGCTTTCGGTAATAATTAATAACAGCTTATCACCCCAAATTGCAATAAGAAGCTAAGAGCTATAGAGTTCATTGTCATGACTAATGATAAGTAAAGAGACAACAAATTAAGTTTATTCCTTGGCTAACCTCAAGAAATTGAATTATAAATAGCTAATCACGGATGGATTCTCTTTAAGTAACCCTGGACGTTGGGAAATTGGTGGTGTAAATTATATTAGAATAAGGACACCAAATGGATTATGGTTTTTAGAAAAGGTATTCCTTGTACAATTAACATTTTTGCAAAATTCTCAGCCCTCTACAATGGAATGGGAAGTGGCCCTGCAAAACAGCTTAATGCCTCCGGTAATGGCTGATGTTTCTATGCCTCTCGATAGGCTTAATTTAAGTATGGAATTAACTTTTATTCAATAAAAAGGGTAAATGGTAAAGAGAGATAGTTTATTCATAATCCTACAACACCATGCACATGCACAGAAGCTGGACAAACTTTTCACTTTTGTCATCCACGTACCCTCATGCTGGAACAGTAGTTCCATATTTCTTCAACAAAACGCCCCACTAATAGCAGCATTTGATAAAATAACAAAATCAACAAAAAGAAGACAGAAATATTGTCAAAAACCGGAAACCAACGATCAGGAGGAGGACATGCAGCAGCCACCTCTGCCACCAGAATCTGAATCCTGGCCAGGAACTATGATCCTTGTTCCCTTGAGAGATTGTGACTTTGCGTACTCTGCACCTTCTTCTGCAGTGAGAGTTTTCTTGCCAACGATTTGATAGATTTCTTTTAATATTGTCATAAATGCAGTCTCGACGTTGGTGGATTCAAGGGCTGATGTTTCCATGAAGAAAAGATTCTCCCTTTCTGCGAATTCTTGAGCATCTTCAATTGGTACTGCTCGAAGACTCCCTAGATCACATTTGTTTGCGATGAGCATTATAACTATGTTCTTATCGGCATGACCCCTTAGTTCCTCCAGCCATCTAGCCATATGATCAAATGATTGACGTTTCGTCAAGTCGTAGACTAACATTGCGCCAACTGCACCTCGATAATATGCACTAGTCACTGCTCTATACCTGATAGAATTTTACTGTTAGAACTATGACAACACTATTTCATGTTACTGCAGATAATGGGAAGATATGTTCTGGTAATTCACAGCCTAAACTACACTTAGAACTAAACCTATACGTCATATCATTTGATCGCTCTTTCCTTTTTAAGATGCCATAGAATGTTGTCACCTCTCCGGAAAAGGTATCCATTATTCTAAAACTACCCATTATAGAAGCTTATTTAAAGCTTCTTTTAGTGATTACTTGTAAAAAGGCAACTTTAAAGAACACACAAACCCTTCTGGCTTACATGTCATTTTTTATTTTGTTTGTTCATTTCTCCTTCACCAGTAGTCCAATACCAGCATTACAGTCGAGCATTTTCACACTCTGTGTGAGTTATTATTTGTTATTTAGATTGTGAGTGTCACCTTCAAGCTTAAAATTTTTGCACCTTTTGGCTTCCACCAGTACTAGAATTTATGAATTGCCTTAGCACATTACTTAATAAGATATACCAGTTATTTGTAATAACTTTCTTACACTTTAAATATGGAAGCTGTTTGAACGTTTAAAATTAAAATTATTTTATTAGATATGAATTTCTTAATTTATGTTAGTTGCTTATTTATTTTTCTGTTTCATATTATTTTTAATTCTTTTTAGTTAGATGAATGTTCCTTTGTGTAGTGTTTTATATATATACATACATATATATATATATATATATAGATATATATGTAAGTGCTTTCATCAAAATAGGAATAGCAACATTATCCTTTTGTAGGATTTCCATTCATATAGGGGTGTACGTGTTAGATATTATAATACTTGGGATGTATCTGCAGTTCATAATTTCTGTTTTTTTCTCTTTTTCTGGTGACTTTGATATGTAGTCTTAAAGTGGCTTTGCTTGTATTGGAGCGGATATATTGCGCTAATAACTGTTGCGTTTTTGTTGCTCTCTTGCTTTTGTTTAGAGATAGGGGAAATGCCCAACTCTAGATGAAAAGTCAACTTACAGAGTCTGCCATTGAGGGAAAAAAAAAGAACAAAGAAAGTGTCCCCATTTCTTTGTTCTGTTTACTGTTTAGAGATAGTCAATCTTGAATACCTTTGTGGTTACACCGTCTTTATTTTTATTTTCTATTTGTGTTTTATTTTTAATTATTTCTTTTTCACTAGAGAATGCATTCCATTTAGTACTGACCAAGTCTTTATTTGGACCTTGCTTTCAGCTTTGTGGCTAACCATGAAGCCATAACATGAATGTCAAGAAGGATATCATATTGCTACTATATAAATACCAGAGCTGCTTACTCAAATATGCAAGATAAGTCTTAGCTCTATCTTTCTCTTCTCCTAGTATAGTTGGTTGCAAAATCAAATTGAGAAGCTTAGGGAATTTGGGACAGTAACCCCTACTAGCAGCTGCTTTGGCAATTTGCGTAGCAGTCAGCACTGCTGTTGCTGGTTATTCTTATGGTTATACTTCTCCCTCACCTTCTTAAAACTCTAAGAAGTACTATAAATTACCATCTGCGTCTAACTTTCATGTACCCGCTCCTTACCATAAAAATCCAGGAAAAATCTGCTGAACATTCTTCATCGCACTATTGCTACAAATCACATGTTCCTTCGAAGCACGATTATTATAAGTCGCGTATTCCTTCAAAGAATTGCTGCAAGTCACCTGGTCCTTCAAAAAATTACTACAAGAAACATGCTCCTTCAAAGAGCTAGTACAAGTCACCTGCTCCTCAAAAGAACTACTACAAATCACTAACTCCTTTTAAGCACTACTATAAATCGCTATCCCCTATAAAGTATACAAGTCGCCAATTCCTTCAAGGTACAACTACAAGTCGGGATCTCCTTCAAAGCAATACTATAAGTCGCTAGCTCCTTCAAAATACTACTACAAGTCATCTGCTCCTTCAAGGCATTACTACAAGTCACATGTTCCTTCAAAATATTACTCCAACTCGTCGGCTCCTTCAAAGAGCTACTACAAGTAGCCAGCTCCTTCAAAGATACTACAAGTCGCTGACTCCTTCAAAGCACTACTACAAGTCGCCATCGCTTGCAAAGTAAATATTATAGGTCACTTCCACCAGTAAAATATTATAAGTC
Organism: Nicotiana obtusifolia; assembly: GCA_002018475.1. NCBI lineage: Eukaryota > Viridiplantae > Streptophyta > Magnoliopsida > Solanales > Solanaceae > Nicotiana > Nicotiana obtusifolia. The sequence continues at coordinate 115,975 of MCJB01035416.1, read as the reverse complement.
ACCAGCTTACTACAAATCTCCACCACCACCAACTTATTATGAGAAATCACCTTCATACTGTAAGTCACCTCCACCTCCTCCAAAGTACTATCATTAATCACCTTCTTATTACAAGTCACCTCCACCCCCTCCAAAGTACTATGAGCAATCACCTTCTTACTACATGTTACCTCTACCCCTTTAGGGGTCGTTTGGTAGGCCGTATTAAGCAAAATAATCTCCGTATAAAAATTTAATCCGTCCAATACCATGTTTGGTTGATCAATTCAATTTACTCCTACCTAATACATGGATTAGTTATACCTCATATGAGGGATTAACTAATACCAAGGAAAGGAAGGGATTACTAATCCCTGGATTAGCTATACATGGATAAGACTTAAAATTACTAAATCCAGACTTATACATTGCATAATTAATTTTTAATACAATGAACCAAACACTCGATAAAAAATAATCCCAGCATTACTAATCCCTGCATTACTTGTGTTCGTACCAAACGCCCCCTTAAAGTACTATGAGCAATCACCATCTCTTTAGAAATCTCCACCACCTCCACCAAAATACTATGAGTAACCGTCTTCATACAATTCTCCACCACTAACACCACCATAATATTTCGAGCAATCATCAACTTATTATAAGTCTGACCTCCACCATACAATAAAAAATTTACGCCTTCCTATAATCTCCTCACCTCCACCTCCACCAAAATACTATGAGTAATCAACTACAACCTACAACTCGCCACCTCCACCAAAGACGTATGAACAATCACCATTATACTACTCACCACCACCACCAACAAACTACTACAAGAAAACTCTGACCTATGCCTTACCTCCACCACCTGAGAATTATGAGCAAACAACCACCTATGCTTCACCTTCACCCCCATCAACACCTCCTCCACCAACCCATTACTAATCTCTATCTCCACCATTTCCATTACTTTTAACTCCTCTTAGTCCTCCAATTTTGAGCATTCCATTTCCTCTTCCAAAGGTTAATGTATGCTTCTCGAAATGATTGGTTGTGATTATCGTGTGTTCAATGTTCTCTTCTTTTAATAATTTTTATTATGTATTATTTTAGATTTGAGTAAGATCCTTGAGATCGATCTCCATCAGTTTGGCTAATTGTGTCAAGTTTCTTTTTGGTGTATCTCTTCAAGATTCTACTTTTGTTGATTATACTCTCTTCTTCTTTCTCCAATATTGTTTGTTTTAATAGGCCTAATTCTCATTTATATAAGTATATCTCGAGGACATATATCCCAAACTCTTATTTGAAGAGTGACCACCTAGAGTTTTCTTAAGGCAAGAGATATATATTCAACAACCAAGCCAAAACAGAGTTACATCAGGGGAACACCCCTGGTCTCCAAAGAAGAAGCATCAGAATAAAAAACAGATGCTAGACATGAAGGATAGGAATTCCAAGTTACACGAGTTGCACACAATAAAGTTATCCCAGCAAGTGAGTGAGCCACTTTTATTAGCATTCCACCTAGTTGTCTATATACACCGGAAGCCTAATTAGTCGTTCGAAGTAAAACTCTAGTATGCCGAGTTCTTTAATTGTTACTAAATTGTTGAGACTTTTCAATTAACCATTGAACAAGAGTTCACTAATAAATATATTAGTACTCTCACCCTCCCCACCACCCTGACTTCAAGTTTTATCCTTATGTAATTTGGCAATTTTTACTTAAATCCCGGAGCTTGTAAGGTCTGTCAGAAGACAATATGAATGAACCCAAACTTATAATTGAAAAAGAACGAATCTATAGTTATGCTATACAAATTAATTAGGATTTCTTTTTTGTAAAGAAAGTGTAAAAGTAACATTGGTAAATAAGAAGGAAGGAAATGCAGACCTTTCTTGGCCAGCAGTATCCCAAATCTGTGCCTTGACGGTCTTACGATCAATAATTAGAGTCTTTGTCTGAAATTCAACCCCAATTGTAGCTTTTGAATCCAAGCTGAATTCATTCCTAGCAAATCTAGCCAATAGCTGTGATTTCCCTACTGCAGAATCTCCAATCAATACAATCTTGAATACATAATCAATCTTTTGGTTGTAATCTCCATATAAATTTGACATTGTTTACCAAAATCCCCTCCTTAAACAAAATGCTTTTTTTTTTAAGCCTCAACCAATACCTTTCAAATCTTCAGATTTTAGCATATGATCGATCCAAATTTAATAGAACAAAATCCCAGTCTGTATATATATGGCAAATTTATCTTGAAATTGCAAAGAGACATGAAGGGGTTCAATTTGGATTAGGTTAAGCTTAGGGTTTGAGAAAAATGATCAGAAAATTTTGCTTTTGGTGGGAATGTTTAGCTTCTTCCATGCATTCCTATGTTAGAGAAGAGAGAACTTGGAAAGACCAACGGTTAGTGCGGGACCCATTAACCATCTTTTTGGGTGCGAAGCAAAATAGTAACAAAAAAGGATTTTCTTTTTCTTTTTCTTTTGACACATTTTTATTTTAGAAAATATTTAAAAAAAATTCAACAGGAATTATTTAATCTTAATATTTTATTTTACTTTTTAAAGGCATATATGTTGAAATTCACTTGAAATAAGAAAAAATTAAAACGAACACGTCGAACTCTCACCATTATTTATTTAAAAGGATAATGTTATACTTTTTATATTATACTTAGTTCACATGTCTTAATTTTTTAAACTTTTTGTCAACTCAAACGATTTCACGTAAAATGATAGAGGGAATAACTTTAAAGGATAACCTATCTTATGGCTTTTACCCTAATTTTGCTTATAAAAACTTTTAGCTTTTCAAATGCCTAGATATGTCAAAAAGTATATATAAATTAATCAGTTTACCCAAATAAACTCTTCTTACTTGGATAATTTCTTTTTTTATTGGAGACACCCAAGTAACCTCTTTGAGAAGATTAGACAGAAAGATTTTTTCAACTGCACAAATAGTCATTCTCAAGGATATACTATTTAGATATTAGTCAATATTTATTTTGTCCTAAAATTTTAAACTAAAAATTTTAACTTCAGGACAATTCAGGACATTTTTATGCTGAAAAATTGAACTGAAAACGTGAAATTCAGGATATACTGGCTAATTCTAAATAGTGGCCCTTTAGAGTGGCTGCCTGGTGTCATTTCTACCAAATAGTATATGTTAATTGAGTGGGCTCTTCAAGAAGGGGCTTTTGCATCTATACCCGATTTTGGGATCACAATTGAACATATACCCACTTGGCAAAAATATTTGCAAGCCTACCACTTTACGATCAACGTCAGACTTATCGGGTTTGAAGTTAAAAAAAATTAATCTCAAGTGAAAAAATTACACTTTAGATGCGCTTAAGGCGAAATAGGTCTGAAGTGCAACCAATGGTTTCATGCACTTAAGGCCAATAAATCTAAAGTGAAAAATTGCATTTCAGATGCACTTAAGGCCAAAAGGTTTGAAGTGCAACAAACGTTTTCCGACACTTAAGGCCAATAAGTATGAATTGACAAATTGCACTTCAGATGCACTTAAGGCAGGGTCTGAAGTGCAAACAATGGTTTCATGCACTTAAGACCAATAAGTCTGAAGTGAAAAATTACACTTCATTTGCACTTAAGGCCAAAAGGTATGAAGTGCAACAAACGTTTTCCTACACTTAAGGCCAATATATCTGAAGTGAAAAATTGCACTTCAGATGTACTTAAGTCCAAAAGGTCTGAAGTGCAACCAATGTTTTCATGCACATTAGGCCAAATAGGCCTGAAGTGCAAATTGCCAGAAATAGAAATTTGTTCTTCAAATTTTAACAATCCAATATACTATTTAATATCTAAATCTACTCCAAACAATCAAACTTGAAACATAACCTCCAAATATCATCAAGAACAAACCCCAATCATCAATTTGTCAAAAAGCAACAATAAATCTAATGAACCCATTTTGTAATTAAGAAAAAAAAAAAGAAATCCTAAGCAATAGTAAAAAAATAAAGCGCCACAATAGCTCATAATTGTAAAACATCATAAACTATCTTTAAATATATTTCATATAAAATCACTGTTACCTAAAGAAGAAGAAGCAAGAAGAGAAAAAACCCTGAAGTTGTTTAAACATTGGTACAAATTTAAAAAAAAATTAAAAAGTGAGTACAGGTTAAATTGGGGCGACCAAATAGGATGTCCCATGCAATTTTTACCTTCACTAAATGTAGAAGATGTTGTTTCGGCTTCTCACTTTTTCTTGACATCTCTATTTGTTCTATATTCTTAACTTCTTTTTGTCAATTGATGTGGTGTGTAAGAAAATTAGGGGACGACCAAATAGGATGCTCCGCACAATTTTTATCTTCACTAAATGTAGAAGATATTGTTTGGGCTTCTCACTTTTTCTTGACATCTCTGGTTATTCTATATATTCTGAACTTCTCTTAATGTATTGATGTGGTATATAAGAAAATTAATTATAGTATAAAATTTCGTATTGGGTTATACAATACTTGATTGTAATTTTTGAATCAAGGATAGTTAATCCATGTATTATTTTATTCATTACTTAATTTTTGTATAACTTTATAGATAATACGACATGGAATAACAATACAGGTATTAGCTATACCAAAATTAGATTTTGTAAAGACAAATATACCCCTGCTATTTTCATTTTAGACTAAATCAAATGCTCGATATTTCTCTTTTCTCTATTTTTTAAAATCTTAAAACCAAATGTCACAATCAGATTCTATCGTAATAGTGACGGTGCCTAATCCAACCTGCTAGATAAGCTAATCACTGTAAACACAACTCAAATTAAAGATCATCAAATAATAATAAAATAAGAATGCAAACTTTAATGCAAACTACCTCAAAAACTAATAATGCAAGTCATGAGCTACTACAAAATAAAATACAATATTGATATGAAAAATTACATACATACATACATAAATATATATATATATATATATATATATATATATATATATACATATATATATATATATATATGTATATGTATATATATATATATATATATATATATATATATACACAGAAACATAAGTTCTAAAGTACCATGAACAAAATAAAAGCTAATAACTGGAACGCTAACGTATCCTCAATGCTCGCTCCTGAACTCCGCAACAGATGAGCTCTAAATCTACACACAAGGTGTATAGGTGTAATATGAGTACAATTTGATCTCATGTACCTAGTAAGCATCAAGACTAACCTCAACAAAATAATGCAAAGTTTTAGTTAAAGATACTCACTTTAGAGAACCGGTACAACTCATAAGCATATATAATAACAGAGAAACAATCAGGAACAACGAATATCAATAATAAGGTGCACAGTCAAAGAGGAGGATAATAAGCATGTTTTTTCGAATAACAGGTCAAAAGCTTATACAAATGTACCAGTTTGGCATATAAAGGAGATATGCAACAAATAGTAAATACTCAAACTTTACATCAATCTGACACTCTCCAAGTGTCCAACAACCTGCTATCAAATTACATGCATATATAAAATGTATGAATACGCATATGTAAATGATATGATTAAGTGTCTACATGAGTCTAAATGTTCATGTATGATAAAAATTCAAACTTAGTGCCAAACCGATGCAAATGGTCTGACACAAATTCATGTGTCCATTGCACGCACAATGCCGGTGCTAGAGGGATGGATCCATATCCACACACAGTCGGTATGTAAAACATATGCCTGAATAAATATCTCAAATACAGGAACGTGAATCCACACACCCAACAAATGTCTCCATCAAGAACGTGAATCCACACGCCTAAACAAAACCTCAAGACAGGAACGTGAATCCACACATTATATATATATATATATATATATATATATATATATATAAAAGACAGTGCATGACTATGCAGTTCTACCATATAACACAAGTAGATAAAATTCATAATATTAAACTAGCATGTGAACTATCCCTATAATATTATTCGTGACACATGATGGTTAGTTGACCATTGGCCTTCGTGAATGCTAGAGGTGCAACATGAACACGAAGAGCACCTCACTCTTACGTATATAAAGGGCTGAAAATCAGGTTTTAGCCATTTTTTACCAATTCTAACACCTAGACGACATATTGAGGCAAGTTTTCAAAGGAATTTTTCCCTAATTCCAATGGTTAGTAATTTAAACTTAGTTTATTTATTTCCATGATTTTTTAAATATATTTTTACTCTTAAATCTAGAAATTTTGAAGTGTAGAAATTGGGATTTTGGATTAAAATTTAAGAGAACTAATTTTTGAAATTTGGACCTCGATTTGAGGTTCGATTTTTATATAAATCACACATTTGGACTCGAAAAAGAATGGGTATCCTAGATTTGGTCTTGATTTCAGAATCGACCAGGGAGGCACGAGCTGACTTTTTGTTGACCTTTCCAAATGTGATGAAGATTGAACCTTTTTTTTATATTAGAATAGTTTTTAAAGTTTGTTTTGACTGATTTAAGTATTAATTGACTAGATTCGAGTTGTTTGGGGGGGTTTGTGCCAAAGGAAAAATGGTATTGGAGAGTTGATTTGTTGCTGAAAGAGATAAGTATCTTGGTTACTCTTGATTTGAGCAAATTAGGTTGTAACTGGGTATATTTGCTACATGCTATATGTTGGAAACCTTTTATGAATCCTTTAACTAATTACTTTGTGTTTTGTTATAGGTTTTGATAATCAACAAACCATTATTGATGAGATGACAAGATTGCTATGAACCTTGTTGATTACAACAAGTCAAGCTCTCAAGATGATAGAAATGCAAATCAATACTTGGAACAAGTTGATGTCAAAAGCAAAAAGATTGAAGAACTAAAGACGATGCATTTAGTCGTAATTTTAGTTTGAGTTTTTATGTTGTTATGAACTAACTCTCGTTTTTAAGAACTTAACTCAAAGTCTAAAAACGTTTTCAAAATAACCTTAGAAACATTTTTTCAAACATGTATTTTCACAATTAATAAACTTATCGATATTGGAATAAAGCTAATAATCGATTATCTAAAATAGATAATTGATTATCTCTTGGCTTCAGTCAATAATCGATTATCAGAACTTGATAATCGATTAGTGCACTACCAAAGAGTAAGTAATGCATTTCCAGAGAGTTTAGGAATCGAATATCAGGCACAGATAATCGATTAGCTGCCTCAGATAATCGATTATCAGGCTGTGATATTCGATTATCTTTGTTACCGTTAGGCTCCAACGGATAGTTTTTGTTACTAATCGATTAGTTATTTAAATTAATCGATTATATGGCAACGGGCAGAAGACTAATTGCCCTTAAACTCTTGTTTTCTCAAATGAGAGTTGAGCCAAATTTTGCCAACGGTACTGTGAGGTTTTGGGGTTATAAATACACCCTCTTAAACCTCAATTGAACACAACACAATACCCAAAATCATAAGATAAATTGCTTCAAGTATTCTTACTTATTTGAGCTATATTTTGAGCTATTTCTTGAAAGCATTGTTGTGTTCTTGAGCTATAATTTTATTCACTTCATCTACTCTTGAGAGAGTTGTAATTCGAGTGAAAATAGTGTTGTCATACACTTGTTAGGAAGAGTGTCTTCCTTGATTGTATTGCAAAGCTTGTGTGATCAAGTTTTGTGTTGTAACGGTTTGTTAAGCACCCGTAAGCTTGACAAGTGATAGTGGAAATCTCAAGTGCGATCTTGAGGAGTGGACTAGCTACACGTTGTAGTGAACCACTATACATCTGGGTGTACGCTCTCTATTTTAATTCTGCAATTACATTCTGGCAATCTTATTTTCGCATCTATACTTCAATTATATATCTTGATTGCGAAAATTAGACAAAGTTTGTAAAAACGCTATTCACCCCCCCTCTATCGTTATTCATTTATTCTAACACTATATATGTTAAGGACGACGTATACTTCATTGGTGGAATTGTCATCTGATCGAGCACCTTTCGTCATAATTGCCAAGGAACAAGTGGTTCTAATACCAATGATAGCTTAATTATAGGAATTTTATGAAGAATTCGAGGATTAATCAACTGAATCAAGAACTTTGCAGAGAAGCTTGAGAATATCATCAATGGAGATGAAAGAAAGAACACTACTAGAAATCAGCAAAAAAGTAACCAAAAATTAGCGACTAACGTTGGTCTGTCGAAAAAAGCGACCAACATTGGTCTCTAAACTGGTGAAAATAATAAAATAATAATCTTAAAAACATTAGCAACCAAACTTGGTCGCAATCTAGTCGCAAAAATTGTCAAATTGTTGACCGGATTGGTCAGACCTGCTTGGTCAAAAAAATTTCAAGATTAGCGACCAAGGTTGGTCGCTTAATGGGACCCACGTTAAAATTTGCGTCCAACGTTGGTCTCTTAATAAGAGGTAACTGTTGGGCGAGATAAGCGACCAACGTTGGTCGCTTATCTGGAAAATATAAATAAATTATATTTGACATTGGCGACCAACGTTGGTCGCCAATTTTAAAGTATATATATGTTAAAGTATATAAGAACATGAAGCGCTCGGAACACAGGGACGAGTTTTTTTAGGTATTGATACACTTGTAACGATGAATCACCATTATAGTATATAATATATATACCTTGATATATAATACACTATACTATATGTATATATAGTATAGTGTATTATATAATACACTATACTATACACTTAGTACATGTAATACACATAGTATATATATACTATACTATATTATACTATATATATATCGAATATAACTTTAATATATATATATATATATATACACACACACACACTTATCATCTTGATATATAATACAATATACTATATATATATATATATATATACACACACACGTATATATATAACTATATAAGCTATATTCGATATAATATTAGCTAATGCACTAATACTTAGTGCATAGTATAGTATAGTATTCATATACTAAATATATTGCACATACTAAGTGTATAGTATAGTGTATTATATAATACACTATATATATATATATATATAAGAACATAAAGTGCTCGGAACACAGGGACGGGTTCTTTTAGGTATTGATACATTTGTAACGATGAATCACCGTTATAGTATAATATATATATATATATATACACCTTGATATATAATACACTATACTATATGTATATATAGTATAGTGTATTATATAATACACTATACTATACACTTAGTATATGCAATACACTTAATATATATATATACTATACTATATTATACTATATATATATATATATATATATATATACACACACACCTTGATATATCGAATATACCTTGATATATAATACACTATACTATACACTTTATATAATAGACTATACTATACACTTAGTATATATATACAATTATATTATACTATATATATATCACTATATTCGATATAATATTAGCTAATGCACTAATACTTAGTGCATAGTATAGTATAGTATAGTATTCATATACTAAATATATTGCACATACTAAGTGTATAGTATAGTGTATTATATAATANATGTATATATATATATATATACATATATAGTATACTATAGTATATAATACAGTATACTATATATATATATATACATATATAGAGAGAGTATAGTGTATTATATAATAGACTATACTATACACTTAGTATATATATACAATTATATTATACTATATATATATATATCGAATATAGCTTTAATATATATATATATATATATATATACACACACACACACACACACACTATAGTATTATACATACATATACACGTATTATATAGAACATAGTACACTGGAGCGACCAAAATTGCGACCAACGTTGGTCGCAAATTTCAAATAAAGTTTTCAGATAAGCGACCAACGTTGGTCGCTTTTTGTAATTACAGAAACAAAAGCGGGCTTTCTCTTTATTTCGCCCAAATTTCCCAACTTTCATATTTTTCTAACCCTAATCCCACTCCCCCACCCCGCGACACCACGCCCCGCCGCTGCTCGTCACCGTCGCCGTCGCCGCCGCCGCTACTGCTCCTCACCGCCACTGCTCAGGTGCCTATCTCTCTCCTTCTCCACATACAAAAAATCAAGGTTAGACAGTTGTCTTGAAATTTTACCTTTTACTACTTTTTACTTTGCTTGTTAGAGCTTTTCTTCCCCATCTTTTTATGAACTCAAATGAGTAAATTAGCTTTCCCGATTAGCATTTTTCCATCTTTTTATACTGTTAGTTTAGTTTAATTTATAACGAATTCTACCTAAACAAATTAAACTAATTGGGAAGCATGTTCAAATTTTATAACGATAATGTAAAATGAAGTAATTTATGAAGAACACAAGTAGCATTATCTTGAATAAAACATGTACACATACTGAATATTATTTTTATCCACTCTTTCTCTCCTTAACTAATATAACAGTTACGCATACTTTGTGTTGTCTTGAAATTTTATGAATTGGATTTGAATTGAACCTTTAGGATACGAATCGGATTATGCTAGTTTATGAATTGAACCCTTAGGATATGAATTGAAATTTTAGTGTATGAATTGAAGTTTTACGATATGAATTGAACTTTTAGTTTACGAATTGAACTTTTAAGATATGAATTAACTTTTAGTTTGGAAACTGAAATTTTAGGATATGAAATTAATTAACTAGAGCTAGAAAGTCGAACCAGAAGCCCTCCTGGTTGCTTGATCATCTATGGGAGGATTTGCAAAGGCAATGGCTAACCGCAGAGTTCTTAAAGAAGAGCGAGCAAGGAAAGAAAGCTCATGCTTCTGAGAAGGGAGGCTCCCTGCGCACTGGAGGTGCGATTAACCTCGGTACAATAAAGAGGAAAATGGTACGTAATTGCTTAATTTAATTTTAATTTTCAACGTCTACTCTGTTTATTAACTAAAATTTATGAGTTTTCAGGAGAAGAAGTTGGGCCGTCTGATGAGGCAAGATGAGTTATTCAAGGAGACTCATATTGTCAAGAAGAAGAAAGATTCGGATGAAGAAAGGTGGGTCAAGGGCCGAGCCTTGACTGTACATGCAAGTTTTTAATTTTCATTAAGTACTTTGATTTACTTTTATATAACTTTTGAAATACTAATTCAATGTAATTTTTCTTATAAAGTCGCTTCACAGCTGAGGTTGAAGAATTCATAAGCAGCCAGCCACTATCTTCATCGGGCGACCCAATCCAACCATCGGACGAAGATGCTGAAAGACTATGGACGCAGGCTGCTGGCGGTCCAAAATGGGGGAAGGTATACGGGCTTTCCACTTAGAAATTTCACCGCTATAAGTGTGGAATGCAAGGAATAGGCACTTCCGCGCAAGTGGAGCAACTTGATGGGGAGAGCCTCTCCTCTATGCGGGAGAATGTGGCAAAGCTCACAGCTGAGCTAGAAGCCTCCAAGGAAAGAGAGAAGGTTAGAGATGCTCAGTATATTGCCATACAAGAGCAGCTCAAATCTCTCTTGGCTTCTGGCGCTTTTCTGATTCCCCGGTCTCGTGAGTCATCGCCAGAGGCTCGCATACCCCGTGTTACTTCCTCCCGTCCTCCCCGTTATCATCCCTCCGGTCCTACACAACTATACCCTTATCCATACCATCTTGGTGATGACACTTCATCGGACGATGACACTAATGATGTAGAAAATAATAATCCTTGAATTGTAATAACATTTAACTTATTTTGGTTAGCTTATGTATAAGTTCTATTGAACTTTATACTTTGTTACTTTTAATGTTGTTGTTGTTGTTTATTGTTGTTGTTGTTATTATCGTTGTTGTTGTTGTTTATTGTTGTTGTTGTTGTTGTTGTTGTTTATGGCATAAAATGCCATAAACGAATTTGGTTTGTTGTTGTTAATGTTGTTGTCGTCGTTGTTGTTGTCCGTTATGGCATAAAATGCCTGTTGAGGATTTTGGTAAGCTGGCAGGTGGTGTAGCTGCCAAAACAGGCGATTTCTGAAAAAAATGAACCAAGAAAAGCGACCAACGTTGGTCTCAAGTTGGTCGGTTTTTACTGAAAAAAAAATTATTCTGGAAATTAGCGACCGACATTAGTCTCAAAACAACCCAGATTTTAAAACTGCTCAAGTATAGCGACCAACGTTGGTCGCTTAACATCAAAAAAAAAAAAAAAATTCTTCAGCATAGCGACCAAGGTTGGTCGCTATATTACCCAGATTTTTAAAATCTGGAAATATTATGACCAACGTTGGTCGCTTACTGTAAATTAAATTTTTCTGTTCTTCAGTTTAGCGATCAACGTTGGTCGCTTAATCAAAATTAAAATAAAAATATTAATTATATTGCGAATAACGTTGGTCGCAATTTTCCAGATTATACTAAATAAGAAATAGCTTTAGAGACCAACGTTGGTCGCTAATTTGCGACCAAAGTTGGTCTCTATATGTTTTTCCGGAATGTTTGGTCCTTTTGTCGTAGAGACCAAAGTTGGTCGCAAATTTGCAACCAACTTTGGTCGCAAAGGTAAAGTGACCACCTGAATTGTGACCAGGCCTGTTCGGTCGCTTTTTGATCGCTTTTGGACAAAAAAACCAATTTTGATCGCTTTTTATGGTCGCTTTTTAGCTGATTTCTAGTAGTGGAAGATAAAACATCAATAGAGAGTTGAGAGAAATTGGATATAATTGTAAGAGCTTTCTTATTGATTTTTGTAATCTTTACAATAACATGCTTTATAGTGAATGAATCTATTCGTATTATATTTAGAGTCGATTTTGTTCTAATAGCACTAACTAACTTGACTTACTGTAACTCCCCTAATCAGCTGTAAATACCATAATTGCTATTACTGACGAGGCATCTTAACTAGCTGCAGCCTCATTTTGTGTATCACATATTACTAATCGCAATAATATGACAGCAATTCTAATCCCTGGGAGTAATACAATTCTGTTATTCAAGGACAATCTTGTATTCTTGGAATGGAAGAGCTTATCCCACCTAAGCCTAAATCTTCATGGCAATTCTGTTGGATCTAAAAAATTTCTTGGGAATTATTGGCTGGCCCATAATAAAATAAGGTTGTACCACCCACAGATCCACTGTCTTTATGAGAACTATAATATTAGATCCCGCTATACACGGAGTTCAGATAATTACTAGTAATGAATTCGTAATTTTGTAAGTACTTCTTTATTCGATGTAATCGAGCAGACTTGACGCCCATGCCTAAATTCCAAACCCCGTCCTCTAGCTTGCTAAGTTTGCATCTCTGTAGTATATGATAGAACAACTTCAAGTCACCGCAATAGGGCAGTTGTGGGCCTCTGTTGTCCTGTACTTTTGTCACGTTTTACCCCCAATTATGCTATAACCATTCCCAAGGCAACTAACTAATTCAATGTAAAGAAAATCTAGTACTATATATTTCAGCCCCCTTCTCTTATTGGACAATTTAAAGGTAAGAAGAGAAATTACCCGAATTTTGTGCTCGTTGAAATTATAAAATGGCAACTGGATAAGTTCCCATTATAAAGAAAGTGACACGATGGTCATCAAATGCAGTTAGACCTTTGAGTCATATTCTCTATAATATAATATTAAAGAATATGTGCAACTTGCAATCGTTGACAAACTTAGCCATCCACATACTGGCTGGTCCATAAATGGATCATAAAAGGGAAAAGTGGGATCTAACACAAATATGAGAAAAGAAGTGGACACTTATGGTAATTCATACTAATTAATTACGAAGGGGGCTTTGACCTACAGTTCAGAGCTTTGGAATTAGCCACTAATATTTATATTAGAGTAGATTCTCTACATTATATTTTTTGGGATTCGATTTTTTTTCGAACCCTGCATGAACATAGAATAATTTGTACACCGAGCCGGCCTTTAAAAAGGGAAAAGAATACATGTATAATAAAGAGATAGTCATAAACTAAACTATGCCTTTCCCACTACTTTTGTTGTTTGAAACCTTGTTGGTTTTAGTATCTAGACCACTTTTGCCCCTGCTAACTGATAAACAGATACATAGCTTCGTTTCTTCCATTTCTCCTTCTTTTAAAAGGAGAAAGAGAGACTATTGTGGATCACTGCTTCAACCTCAACCTTTCTCCATGTACAGAAGAAAATCAAACCCTTTGATTGGAAACTGGCTTCTGCATAGCTGCACATTTGCAGTTTGCGCTACAGTCTGTAAGAGTCTGGAAATGATGAGATAAATGTGTGAGGAAAAAAAGAAGTCAAAAAGCTCGAATATTAAAACTTGATAGGTTCAACTTTTAAAGTTCTTATGGGTACATAATTTAGTATTTGCTAAATTTAAGTAATTATTCACATATATAAATTTATGTTAAAGTGTCAAAAAACATTAAGCTCTTTTGAATCATAGCAGACTCCATTAGATTCTGCTTAGAATGCAAGGTAGTAGCTCAAATAGTAAGTTAAGAGGGCAGCCTAGTGCACGAAGCATGCCGCATTCACGCGGAGAAGGGCCGCACCTTAACATGTGATATAGCAGCCTACCCTAATAGACTTGATTAGAGTACCTTGTACTGTTTTTGGAGGTCTTTAATGTAATCAACAGCCAAATCTAACATGTCTGCTGTGTTAGTTTGCTGCCAAAAAATGAATCATAAACTTAGTGAGGTTCCACCTTGGTCCAAAAAAGAGAAAACAAAGACAAATAGGTGTGGGTAACCTACCTTGTCCATGTTTGGGACAAGCTCCTGCAGTTTCCTCATTCTTTCACTAATTCGAGTTCTTCTTACCTGTACAATACCACCATATAGTTTCATTCAAGAATTTAGACTAAACAAGTTGCAACGGTAAAGGGAGCCTTGGAGCAACGGTGAAGTTGTCTTCATATGACCTATAGAATACGGGTTCGAGTTAGGGAATCAGCCACTAATGATTGCATCAGGGTAGGCTGCCTACATCACACCCATTGGGATGCGGCCATTCCTTGGACCCTGCGTGAACACGTGATGCTTCGTGCACCGGGTTGCCCTTCTTTTAAGTTGCAACAATATCAGATTTATTCACATCTAGATTCATGATTTATATTTCAATCAACCAACGAAACTGACAAAAATTAAGATTGGTAATAGATTCAAAAAATTCGTACCCTCTCGGCAATGCTCCTTGGATGAGTAGCACAACCACGTTTGGCACGGATTTTACACGGAACGATCTCTTGGAGTTGCAATAACTTCTCCATTGCAGCTATTTCAGCTGGTGTTTTTGGTAAACTTAAGTGGTGTGACAAAATTGGAGTCTGATTTCCAAGTTGTCCAATCTGGTTGCACACAAGAATGTGAAATCCAAAAGTGTTTTAACTTCTATAAACTAACAGCATAAAAGAAGTTTTACACTATAAGATCACTTAGTAGATAGCTTCAAGTAACCATCCGTAGAAAGTGATATTAGTAATCTAGAGAGTAATAGTGGTCAGTTACATTCAATCCAAAATCGAGATAATCCTAATGCTGAGATTCCAAATTATACCTTCGTGAAAAATAGAGGATCTCCACTTGACTTATAGCTGCGAAAGAAAAGCTAGTCAAAGGTATTATTCTCTTACCTGAGAATTAGCAAATAACTTCTCTTCATTATCCAGTATCTGCCTTTTGTGGCCAGTAAAGGACTCCTGAAAATGTGAGGCCTCACTCCAAGAGGCAAATGGTAATCCAGAATTGTAATATTGAGTTTCTGAGTTTCCATTTCCAGACTTGTCATCATCAAGGCTAGTGGTTATGCTGCTACTCTCATTCTCGACCTCATTGATTCGAGACAACATCCCCAAGGAAGAAGGTGAAACTGTATCTCCATTGGCACCACTTGCCATTCTATAACCTCCAACACCATAACCTGCAAATTAAATTGCTGGTAAAACATTTAACTAGCTGACAACGACGATTAGTACTTTATTAATTGAACCTGGCCTTTTCCCATTATAGTAAGTCTTAAATGAACATCAAGAATGAAAATAGCAACACAGTTAGGGAGGGTCAAATTGCGCCTATTGAATAAGTAGTATTCATTTAAGCAAGGTATATGCTTTCAACTCACCTACTTCTCACCAAAGTACAATACAAATCTAAAAGTGACTTTCCAAAAGAAGAAAGAAATGAATGCATCAACAATAAATAAATAAATAAATAAATTAAAATAACCAAACAGTACCATTTTGAGAATTGAGATGAGAGAATAAGCCAGCAGGGGAACTGTTTTGTCTCATAAGATTTGATCCCACTTTGTTTTGCCTTTGATGATCCATTTCCATTGAACTCACAACCTTATACCCTCTTTCCGTTGAATTTTGCCTTGGATATGGAGGTGGCAGCTGTGAATTATTCAAACCAAGACTATTTTGAGAAACCAAACTGCTAATACCAAGATTCAATTTTGAACCCAATTCATTCTTATAATTCCCACTCTTGACAACTTCATCACTGAAATTTGCAAGAAAAGAAGTTGGAGCTGAACTAAATCTTAACAATCCACAAGTAGTACTACTGTTCCGCATATTGCTGTTTTTATACTCCGACTCCATGATTAATAGCTCTTCTCTCTTCTTTCCAACTAACCCTTCTTTAGTTTTTGTATTTGCAGGGGAATTACCATACATTCCTTCACCTTTTTTTTTTGTTTTGTTTTGTTAATATCCAACTTTTGTACGGGAACGTCTGTGTGAAACAGCTTGTTTGGTAAGCAGTATTTATGGGTTAGAAATCTTCAAAAACAAGCAAGAAAGAATAGTTCTTTTAGTAGTTCATTTTCTGAGATATGTGTAGCTTTTTTTTTTTTATTGGGAGTGTTTAGCCATGAAAGAAGAGTAGCAAAATATAGGAAAGGTAACAAATAATATTTGGATTTGTTTTCCTAAGTAAATTAGCTGAAACCTTGAGGTCAATATGGGATAAATTGGAGGCTGCAAGAAATTAGAATGACCTCAAAGTTCAGATAAACTTCTTTTTGATTTATACTAGATTTAGCGTACTTGCATTGCGAATGTACCTATATCAATAAATAAATAATTTTTATGAGTCACATAAATATTATTAATCAATATATTTAAGTTATAATAAATTAAACATATAAGTACCGGAAAATGACTAACTCCAAGATAGAAATCCTGGTCGACATATTAATATTGAGTCTTTTGGTCGTTGAGAAACTTGAAAATGAAAGGCTTACCATATAGCTCCTAGGAAAAAAAAAAACTGCCAGTAAGTCTAAAAATGACAAATGTTGTATTAATATTTTGCAAATAAATATAAAGTATAAGAAAATGTAGTGAGTTGTCTTATTTACTGAAATAAATGTAAAAAGAAGATAATTAATGTCAACTCATAAATACATTTATCTTCGGCTGTTTCATTCTTATTGCTTCAAGTTCGTATTTTAATTACCAATTTAACTTTAATTAATACTATATTATTTCTCTATTTTCAGTAATTAAAAATTGGTACAAGATTCAAAACCTAGAATGTTTAAGAAGTATCTGATTTTGAAATTATAAATCAGTACAAGATTTTAAAATTATTCGCTATTTATCTGTAGTAGAAGTTGATTCAACTATCTAAACAATAAAAATATAAGTAATTTATATTTATATCGTAAAAATATGAAATTTAACTATCAGACAATAGAGGTACCTTAAAGGTGTTTGATCGCACCTTGAAATTTAAAACTTTTTTTTTTTTTTTTGTAATTAAAATTCGTAGTCTTACATATATCGTGATATTGTTGAGGCTATAAAATAAATTAATTATTTTTGAAGAGTAACATGAGAAATCTAAGGTTACATTAATTTTTAAATATGAAGGTATGTGATGACCCGATAGGTCATCTAGAGTTTTAGATCTTAATTCCGTATTTCGAAACTTCAAATATCTCATTTTAGCCTTTCTCGATTTACGTGTGTAGTCCGTGTCTTTTTTCGGGAGGCTTTTATGTTAAAAATTGATAAAATGTGAAATTTTACCATAAAGATCCATTTGAGTTGACTTCAATTAATGTTTTGAGCAAACGGACCCGGATCCGTATTTTGACGATCCCGATGGGTCCGTATCGTGATTTAGGACCTGAGCGTATACCCGAAATCGAATTCGGAGGTTCCTAACTCGAGTTATTATTTTGTCGAAAATTTGAAGTTTAAAGGTTTAATGAATTTAAAGATTTGACCAAGGTTTGATTTTATTGCTAACGGGCCTGAATTTTGGTTCTGGAGCCTGGTATTTGTTCATTACTATATTTGTAACTCGTCTGCAAAATTTGGTGAAAAACAGAGTTGGTTTGACTTGATTCGGACGTCCGGTTGTTAAAATAGAAATTCTAAAGTTTCATTAGAAATTTCATTTGATTTGGTGTCCGACTCATAGTTCTACGCGTTATTTTGACGATTTGATCGCGGGAGCGAGTTCGTATGAGATTTTTGGACTTGTGTACATGTTTGGATTGGAGCCCCGAGGGCTCGGGTGAGTTTCGGATAGGCTACGGAATGATTTTGAACTTAGGATCATAGCCGGTGTTCTACTGTTTCTGGTGCAGGCCTTAGACCTCGCAATTGCAAGGTCTGGCTTCGCATTTGTGATATGGCAGAATTCCTGTCAGGTTCGCATTTGCGAGCTATTCCTCGCATTTGCGAAAAATAGCTGGGCACCAATGATTCGCAAATGCGAACAATTTCTTTGCAATTGTGAAATGGGCTGGGGGAGCAGTGTTCGAATTTGCGATCAAAATAATCGCAAATGCGAGGAGTTCAAGTTCGCAAACGCGAACAAACCATCGCAATTGCGATGGCAGCAGAAGTGTGAGACCCTTGCATTTGCAAGGGGTTCTTCGCATTTGCGGGGTTCGCAATTGCGACATCTGCACCTGGACTTAAGCTAAGTTAGACGGGATTTTTCTCATTCCTTCAAATTTCCAAAGATAGAAACCTTAGAGGCGATTTTTCCAAGAGTTCCTCTTCGCAATTCATTGTTAAGTGATACTAACCTACTTTCTTTCAATTATCCATTACATTTTATAAAATTTCAACCTAAAATCTAGGATTTTCATGGTAGAAATTGGGATTTGGGTAGAATTAGAGATTTTTTTAGAATTAGAATTTAGACCTCAAATTGAGGTCGAATTTCGAAATAAATTGCATAACCGGGTTCGGAGGTGAATAGGTAATCGGATTTTGGTCCAAATTTTGAGTTTGGACCAAGCGGGCCCCGGAGTTGATTTTGTTGACTTTTTCAATAATGACCTAAATTGAACCTTTCTCATTTGTGGTTAGTTCTTAAGGCTTATATTGAATCGTTGGTTGATAATTTGCTAGATTTGGTTGGCTCGAAGACTTGTTCGAAAGGCAAAGCCGTGGTTAAGTGTTGAGTCGATTTTTGGAGCGAGGTAAGTGTCGTGGTTAGGACTTGTTTGCCTATTTTCTACGTGTTTAAATGTTGGATACAACGTATTATGTAAGGTGACGAGTACTTATGCGTTGTTGTTGGGTTAAAGCATGCGGTTGAAACTTGTTTCTCGTAATTTATTTCCTTCTTTGATTATGATATCCATGTCTAAACTAGTTTATTACTTAATTGATCATACTTCCCGCATTTATGAATTATTTTTGATAATTGAATATTATTGGAAGTTGAGGCTCGGTATTGTGGAAACATTGTTGACGTAAGGTTTATTCTTGATTATTCTTTCTCCTAAATGTTTATATTTATTGCTTCATAGTAATGGAGAGAGTATTAATGCACGAAGGGTGATGTCGTGCCGTATTTATCAGTTCATGATGACATTGAGAGTAAAAGCATGAAGGGTGATGTCGTACCGTATTTATCATTTTATGGAGAGATTGATACTAAAAGAACGAAGGGTGATGTCGTGCCATTATTACTGTTTCATGGTGAGGTTGAGAGTAAAAGCACGAAGGGTGACTCAGGTCGACAGGGTCAGTTTCAGGGTCAGCAGTCACAGCAGCCGAGATCCTGTTATACTTGTGGTGATCCGAGGCACATTGCTAGATTTTGCCCTCAGGCACCGAGCAGCAGGGTTCTTGTGCCATGGTCCCGGCACTGGTTGCTTCACCGCCCACTTAGCCAGCTAAAGGTAGAGGTCAGGCAGCTAGAGGTGGAGGTCAGGCCATTAGAGATGGAGGTTAGGCCGTTAGAGGTGGAGGCCAGCCAGTTAAAGGCCGTCCCAGGGATGCGGTTCAGAGTGGTGGGGCCCAGCCCCAATTTTATGCCTTCCCAGCGAGGCTTGAGGCTTCATCTGACGTTGTTATCAAAGGTATTGTCCCAGTTTGCCATAGAGATGCTTCAGTTCTATTTGATCCGGGCTCTACTTATTCCTACGGGTCATCCTACTTTGTTTCATATCTGGTTGTGCCTCGTGATTCTTTGCGTGCTCCTGTGTATGTGTCCACACCTGTGGGAGATTCTATTGTAGTAGATCGTATCTATTGTTCGTGTGTGGTTACTATTGGGAACTTGAGACTAGCATAGATCTCCTACTTCTCGATATGGTAGATTTTGATGTCATCTTGGGTATCGATTGGCTGTCACCTTATCATGCTATATTGGATTGTCACGCCAAGACGGTGACCTTAGCCTTGCCGGGGTTGCGTCGATTAGAATGGAAGGGGACTACTGGCTATTCTACCAGCAGGGTTATCTCTAACGTGAAGGCTCGGCGTATGGTCGAGAAGGGGTCTCTAGCTTATTTGGCTTATGTCCGAGATTCTAGTGCAGGAGTTCCTTTCATGGATTCAGTACCAGTTGTTCGTGAGTTTCCAGAGGTGTTTCCTGCAGATCTGCCTGGGATGCTACCCTACAGAGATATTGACTTCTGTATTGATTTGGCTCCGGGCACTCAGCCCATTTCTATTTCGCCATACCGTATGGCTCCGCCAGAGTTGAAAGAATTGAAGGAGCAGCTACAAGATTTACTTGATAAGGGCTTCATTAGACCTAGTATCTCGCCCTGGGGTGCACCTGTGTTGTTCGTGAAGAAGAAAGATGGATCAATGAGGATGTGCATAGACTATCGGCAGTTGAACAAAGTCACCATCAAGAACAAGTATCCACTGCCAAGGATTGATGACTTATTTGATCAGCTTCAGGGTGCTAAAGTGTTTTCGAAGATTGGCTTGAGGTCTGGCTACCATTAGTTGAAGATTAGGGCATTCGATGTCTCTAAGACAACTTTTCAGACTCGGTATGGGCATTATGAGTTTGTAGTGATGTCATTTGGGCTGACTAATGACCCAACAACATTTATGGATCTGTTGAACCAGGTGTTCAAGCTCTACTTGGATTCCTTCATGATTGTATTTATTGACGATATCTTGATCTACTCCCGCAGTCGAGAGGAGCACGGGCAGCATCTTCGAATTATACTTGAGACTATGAGGGATAGCCAGTTATATGCCAAGTTATCAAAGTGCGAATTTTGCAAAGATTCAGTCGCCTTTTTGGGGCATGTCGTATCGGCAGAGGGCATACAGGTGGATCCTAAGAAGATTGAGGTAGTTCAGGACTGGCCTAGACCCACATCAGCTACCGAGATCCGGAGTTTCTTGGGTTTGGCGGGTTATTACCGTTGGTTCGTGGAGAGGTTTTCATCCATAGAAGCCCCATTGACCAGATTGACCCAGAAAGGTGCCCCGTTCACGGTGTATTGTGATGCATCTCTTGTTGGGCTCAGGGTGATCGCATATGCGTCGCGGTAGTTGAAGGTTCATGAGAAGAATTACCCTGTTCATGACTTAGAGTTGGCAGCCATTGTTCATGCGCTGAAGATTTGGAGGCACTATCTTTATGGCGTGTCGTGCGAGGTATTGACGGATCATCGGAGTCTACAATATTTGTTCAAACAAAAGGATCTCAATTTGAGGCAGAGGAGGTGGTTGGAGCTATTGAAAGAGTATGATATCACCATCTTGTATCATCCCGGGAAGGCCAATGTGGTGGCTGATGCTTTGAGTAGAAAGGCAGTGAGTATGGGCAGCCTTGCGTACATTCCAGTCGGTGAGAGATTGCTTGCATAAGATGTTCAAGCCTTGGCCAATCAGTTTGTGAGGTTAGATGTTTCAGAGCCCAGTCGTGTTCTAGCTTGCACAGCCGCTAGGTCTTCCTTGTATGAGCGCATGAGAGAGCGGCAGTATGATGATCCTCATTTGCTTGTCCTTAAGGACACGGTGCGGCACAGTGGTGCCAAGCAGGTTACTGTTGGAGATGATGGAGTTTTGAGGATGCAGGGTCGTATTTGTGTGCCGAATGTAGATAGACTTCGTGAGTTGATTCTTGAGGAGTTCCCGGTATTTTATTCATCCGGGTGCCGCCACGATGTATCAGGACTTGCGACAGCATTATTGCTGGAGAAGGATGAAGAAGGATATAGTTACATTTGTAGCTCGATGTCTAAATTGTCAATAGGTAAAGTATGAACATCAGAGACCTGGTGGTTTGCTTCAGAAGTTGGAGATTCCTGAGTGGATTTTGTTGTAGGACTCCCACGAACTCAGAGGAAGATTGAGGCGGTATGGGTCATCGTGGACAGGCTGAGCAAGTCAGTGCATTTCATTCCTGTGGCAGTTACCTATTTTTCGGAGTAGTTGGCTGAGATCTACATCCGCGAGATCGTCCGTCTTCACGATGTGCCCGTGTCTATCATTTCTGATCGAGGTACGCAGTTCACCTCGCACTTCTGGAGAGCAGTACAATGTGAGTTAGGCACGCGGGTTGAGTTGAGCACTACATTTCATTCTTAGACGAACGAACAATCCGAGCGCTCTATTAAGATATTGGAGGATATGCTCTGCGCTTGTGTTATAGATTTAGGGGGTTCTTAGGATTAGTTTTTGCCACTTGCGGAGTTTTCCTACAACAACAGCTACCAATAGAGCATACAGATGGCTCCCTATGAGGCATTATACGGGAGGCGGTGCCGATCGCCAGTTGGATGGTTTGAGCCTGGGGAGGCTCGGTTGTTGGGTATAGATTTGGTAAAAGATGCCTTGAATAAGGTCAAGATTATTTAGGACCGACTTCACACAGCTCAGTCTAGGCAGAAGAGTTATGCCGACTGTCGAGTTCGTGATGTTGCATTCATGGTCAGAGAGAGGGCATTGCTTCGGGTTTCACCCATGAAGGGTGTGATGTGGTTTGGGAAGAAGGGTCAAGTTGAGCCCTAGGTATATCAGACCCTTTGAGATTCTGGAGAGAGTAGGTGAGGTGGCTTACAGGCTTGCATTGCCACCTAGTTTATCAGCAGTCCATCCGGTGTTCTATGTATCCATGCTTTGGAAGTATCACGGTGATCTGTCCCATGTGTTAGATTTTAGCTCAGTCCAACTGGACAGGGATTTGACTTACGAGGAGGAGCCGGTGGCTATTCTAGCCCGGCAGGTTTGACAATTAAGGTCAAAGAGTTATCCTTCAGTTCGAGTGCAGTGGAGAGGTCAACAGGTCGAGGCAGCTACTTGGGAGTCTGAATCGAACATGCAGAGTAGATATCCATACTTTTTAACCAGTCCAGGTACTTTTCTATGTCCATTCGAGGACGAACGATTATTTTGGAGGTGGAGAACGTGATGGCCCGATAGGTCATTTAGTATTTTAAACTTTAATTATGTATTTTGAAACCTCAAATATCTCATTTTAGCCTTCCTCGATTTGGGTGCGCAGTCCGTGTCTTTTTCCAGGAGGCTTTTATGTTAAAAATTGGTAAAATGTGAAATTTTGCCCTAAAGATCCATTTGAGTTGACTTCAGTCAACATTTTGAGTAAACGGATCCGGATTTATGTTTCGAAGATCACGATGGGTCCGTATCGTGATTTGGGACCTGGGTGTATGCCCGGAATCGAATTCGGAGGTCCCTAGCTCGAGTTATCACATTTTGTCGAAAATTTAAAGTTTAAAGGTTTAATAAAGATTTGTCCAAGGTTTGACTTTATTGCTACTGAATTGAATTTTGGTTCTGGAGCTTGGTATATGTTCATTACTCTATTTATGACTTGTCTGCAAAATTTGGTGAAAAACGGAGTTGGTTTGACGTGATTCGGACGTCCAGTTGTTAAAATAGAAATTCTAATGTTTCATTAGAAATTTCATTTGATTTGGTGTCTGATTCATAGTTCTAGGTGTTATTTTTGCAATTTGACCGCGCGAGCGAGTTTGTATGAGGTTTTTGGACTTGTGTGCAAGTCTGGATTGGAGCTCCGAGGGCTCGGGTGAGTTTCGGATATGCTACGAAATGATTTTGGACTTAGGATCATAGCTGGTGTTCTACTATTTCTGGTGCAGGCCTCAGACCTCGCAATTGCGAGGTTTGGCTTCGCATTTGCAATAGGGCAGACTTCCTGTCAGGTTCGCATTTGCGAGCTATTTCCTCGCATTTGCAAAAAATAGCTGGGTACCAATGGTTCGCAATTGCGAAGGGCTAGGGGAGCAGTGTTTGCATTTCCGATCAAAATGATCGTAATTGCAAGGAGTTCAAGTTCGAACAAACTATCACAATTGCGAGGGGTTCTTCGCATTTGCGATGGTAGCAGAAGTGTGAGACCTCGCATTTGCGGGGTTCGCAATTGCGTACCCCTGGTCGCAATTGCGACATCTGCACCTGGACTTAAGCTAAGTTAGACGGGATTTTTCTCATTCCTTCAAATTTCCAAACCTAGAAACCTTAGAGGCAATTTTTTCAAGAGCTCATCTTCCCTAATTTATTGGTAAGTAATTCTAACCTACTTTCTTTCAAATACTCATTACATTTTATAACATTTCAACCTAAAATCTAGAATTTTCATGGTAGAAATTGGGGATTTGGGTAGAATTAGGAATTTTTTTAAAACTGGAATTTAGATCTCAAATTGTGGTCGAATTTCGAAATAAATTGCATAACCAGGCTCGAGGGTGAATGGCTAATCGATTTTTGGTCCGAATTTCAGGTTTGGACCAAGCGGACACGGGAGTTGACTTTTGTTGACTTTTTATATAATGACCTAAATTGAACCTTTCTCATTCGTGGGTAGTTCTTAAGGCTTATATTGAATCGTTAGTTTATAATTTGCTAGATTTGGTTCGCTCGGAAGCTTGTTCGAAAGGTAAAGCCGTGGTTGAGCTTTGAGTCGATTTTTGGAGCGAGGTAAGTGTCATGGTTAACCTTGACTTGAGGGATTAAGAATTGTTTGCCTATTTGCTACGTGTTTAAATCTTGGATACAGGGTTGAGGGCTTGGACGAATAGGTTCAGAAAATTTTGGATGTTACTACGCTCGAAATTCGCTCGTGGAAAGAGTTGTCCCTGAAATACAGGTAGAAGGCCAAGAATCATGTAAGTTCAACTCATCAGGTCCTTACCTTTTCTTATGAGAACGTTATCTGATTCTTCTCTCCCGTTGAATATAGGTCTACCCCAAATCTCAATTTTGTGGTCCCCGAGGAGGATGTTTTGGATGATCCTACTGATGTGGCGAGGCTGCTCAGGGCCTGCTTCTGGTGCAAGCGCTTCTTCTCGGAGTCCCCTGCTAGAGAAAAAGCAATCAAAAAGAAGGCATTCCTCCGGTGTGGGGGGGGGGGAAGAATAAGAGGGCGAAGAATGCTGCCCCCGGGTCGTCTTTGAAAGTCATTGTGACGAGCGCTCCGCCCGGGCCGGCCATAGATACCGTGATAATTGACGATTATGGAGAAGCTAGCGAGGAGGGAACTTCTCTACATAGAAGACGACGACCTTCCTCCACTCAACAGACTGCTCCATCTGTTGAGTTAGTTGCACCAATCGAGGACGATGTCTCGGCACTCTGGGGGGAGTATGAAATGGTGAAAAATGCCAACTCCCGCTTCTGGATCCCATTCATTGCACCCGGTATTGTGGGTTGCATACCGGGTCCCTGCCGTCTTTGGTTGATGAGCAACCGGCAACCAGCACTGCGTTTGTCGCAGCTGCTTCTCACCCTTCAACACCATCACCTTCATCTCCATCTTCACCAACTCTTACACCAGCAACTGCTACATCATCTCCACCAGTTGCATCTGTCCGGGAAGAGGGTGCTCCTCTCCCTCAGTCCCTAGTTCATGGGAATTTGGGGCAAAATTATGCTCCCCCCTCAAAAGATTTGCAAAGGAGGAGGAGTGTTACTCTCTCGGTCTCCACCGGATGCAATTTGCTATCCCGGCTGGTGGAACTTGCTAAATATATGAAGCCTTTTTTTCATAAAAAGATTGGGAAAAGATACAGGCTCTCTCGGGAGAGTGCTTGTTGAACAACGCCATGCACAACGGAGTAGCGGTAAATTCTTCACTTTTTTTGTCATTTCTTCTGTCTTTGACTAAAAGATATTCTGAGTTTGCCTTTCTTGTTTTATAGGCCAATTTCCTTTCTTCCGAGGGCCTCCGGAGGTTGATTCAGGAAAAAGAAGAACTTACCTCCACATGGGATCAACTTTTGGCGAGCTGGAGCAAACTGCTGCTCGCTCTCGAAATTGGAAGCCAAAGCTGCTGAGGCCATTGTGTTGGAGGCTCGTTTGCAGCAAAGTGAGCAAGAAGTGGAAAACCTTAGCCAAGAGATTGGCCCGCTGAGGGTTCTATTTGATGAGGCCAAGGCCAAATGGGTTGAAGTCCATAGTGCCACTCTTGCTGCAGCCGATCACGAGGCTACCTCCGCTGAATTGACCAACTTAGAGGCAGCCTTGGACTCCAAAATTGAAGAGCTTGCTGCTGCAGGGGTGAAACATGCCCAGTTGGAAGAGAAGTATAAGAAGACTATTGAGCATAATAGGATTTTTAGCTCAACTGTCCGTGACCTCGATGTTAGCCTCAAATCCATTAGATCCGCTCGGGAAAACCTTTCTGCCGAGGTTACCCAACTCAAAGAAGAACTTAAGTGCCGAGTGGTTTCCCTCATTGTTGAGAAAACTTATGTTATGTACAGCATGAGGAGAAAAACCATGGAAGAGGCCAAAGCGGGTATCATTAACTTTGATGCCGAAATCTCTAAGGCACGTGAGCTTGTGTCAACTGCTAAAAGGGGTCTCCCGGCAGGGCCTGATGCTCTTGGTTCTTCTGGTTCCGGTTCCAAAACTTCGGGAACTGAAGAGGAACTGGAAGGCGAAGATGTTGAAGGCCAAACTGATGAGGGCCAAGATGTTGAGCCATCGGCAGACCTACCCACTTCCCTTGGGGGCGCGGACACTTTTCTTCCTTCGGGTTCCGGAGATGCAGCAATTTAGCTTTTACTTTCTTTTTCCAACTTTTGTATCTATGCCGCTTTGGCACGTTTATTGTGAATAAAGACATCTTTTGCTAAAGTATTGCATGAGTCTTTCCTTCATTTGAACATTTGTGCAAGTTTTAATCTTTGCATTCTTTTTTGCTTAAGTGTTCTGTGCAAGTTTTACTGTTTGCGTCTTATTATGTAAGGCCTTGTGGTGTGTTTTTCCCCCAAAAGCATTTGGATTTTGGACACAAGTTCTTCCGATATCAAGTCTTTATCGTGAGGATTTTTATAAGAGAGGTCCCTCTTATATTTACGGTGCTCTTAAAGAGGACGTCTCCTGTTCATTACGACACTAGCATTTGAAGTACTTGTTTAACTTTCAAATGAGAAAATCAATTCATCGATCAGACAAGAAACAAATTGGAAAATAAAAGGACTTTACTTTATTCCTTCCTTTTCAAAGAGTACACAAGCATTCGTTATGTTAAAAAGAAATTATCATTTCTTGTGGCTAACTTGTACAACTTGTTTCTATAGGGGTGGCTGCGCAGTCCCCGGTACCGATGATACAACTATGTTCCCGATTTTTGTGTTCCGATCGGCGTGGTAGTCATTATTTCCATATCCTCATATCATTCCCCTCTCCTCCAGTGTTCGAATGTGAAGAATGCGAATTGGAACACTGGAAGTTTTGCACCTTCGAGAACTCCACTAATGAATTGCTAGATAATCTTCAGCTCGGTAACAAACATCGCTTCCCCTTAGGAATTTATCCTATCAAGCAAAAGACTATCTAACAATCCTCTAATGGTTTGCACTTGTGAACGGTCGGGTAACCTTTGCTCGATATCAAACTCACTCTCCTGGTGGGAATTTTTCTATCGAGCCAAAGATTATCTAACCGCTCCGGAGTGGTTCTTCGCTTGTGTGCCTCGCTATTAAAGGTCTTACTGTTGCTGTTGCAACTTTCTTCATAGTATGCTTTCCATTGCTGCCTCATTAAAAACCTTGCCAGAAAAACCCAATTGGGACAAAAACTGGACGAAGGGAAAAAGAGTGCAGTACTTACTTTCAGTACAGGTGATGTTTGTCAGCAATAATATCTCTTGAGGTATGCCACATTCCAGTTGCTTAGCAACTTTTCTCTATCCTGATTCTCCAACTCGTATGATCCTTTTCCGGTGATAGCTGAAACCCGATAGGGGCCTTCTCAGGTTGGACCTAGCTTCCCTGAGTTGAGTTCCCGTGTGTTTTGAGTTACTTTCCTTACAACCAAGTCTTCCATTTTGAAATAACAGAGGTTGGCTCTTCGATTATAATATCTTTCCATTCTCTGCTATAGGCTTCCATTCTTGTATGTGCCAAGTCCCTGCGTTCATCGAGTAGCTCCAAGTTGACTAACATCGCTTCGTTGTTCGTCTCTTCACTTGCCTGGAAATATCTCAAAGTAGGTTCTCCTACTTTTTTCGGGATTAAGGCTTCTTCTCCGTACACAAGTGAAAAAGGAGTTTCTCTTGTGCTCGATTTGCCTTTGTTCGGTACGCCCATAGCACTCCAGGCAGTTCCTCAGGCCATTTATCTTTAGCCGCTTCCAACCTCTTCTTGAGATTTTGTATCACTTTGTTCGTTGATTCCACTTGACCATTTGAGCTTGGATGATAGGATGAATATGTGATTCTTTTGATTTTCAAATCTTCAAGGAACTATGTGAT
The DNA here is from genome assembly GCA_002018475.1 of Nicotiana obtusifolia. Classification (NCBI taxonomy): domain Eukaryota; kingdom Viridiplantae; phylum Streptophyta; class Magnoliopsida; order Solanales; family Solanaceae; genus Nicotiana; species Nicotiana obtusifolia. Next base: position 87,064 of record MCJB01035416.1, on the reverse strand, counting down.
CTTTGCGCCTATAAATTGTGGCCTGTTATCACAGGCTATCACTTTTGGTATCCCAAATCTGCAAATTATATTCTCCCACTGGAAATCCACCACTTCCCGTTTGCCGATCTTCTAATAAGGACCTGCTTCAACCCACTTGGAAAAATAGTCAGTTAAAATTAAAAGAAACCTTACCTTACCAGGGGTTGACAATAATGGCCTGATGATATCCATTCCCCACTTCATGGATGGCCACGGAGATAGAACTGAATGTAATAGTTCTGCTGGTTGATGTACTAGTGGTGCGTAGCATTGGCACTTATAGAATTTTTGCACAAAAGCCTTGGCGTCTTATTCCATTTGGGGCCAATAATATCCTGGCCTTACCAGTTTTAGCACTAAGGAATCTGCATCTGAATGATTTTCACATATCACTTCGTGGACTTCTCGCATAACATAACTAGTTTCGGACGCTCCCAAGCATCAGGCCAGCGGGCCTTGGAAAGATTTCATGTACAGTTGGCCTCCTTTGAAACTATAATATGTTGCTTTAGCACGCAAAGCTCGAGAAACTTTGGAGTCTTCAGGAAACTTCTCGTGCTCGAGATAATCGATGATCTCATTCCTCCAGTCCTAAACTAGATTAGTCGTATTTACCTCATAGTAGCTATCTGCGTCCAGAACCAAATGCATGAACAGTACTACCGTCCCGGAATCTGATCCCTTCATTTCCATTGATGAACTGAGGTTAGCTAATGCATCTGCTTCTGTATTTTCTTCACTCAGGATGTGAGTGATTGACCACTCCCGAAATCGAGCTAGCAGAGCCTGGACCTTCACTACGTATTGTTGCATGCGCTCCTCTTTGGTTTCGAAGATCCCGTAGACTTGATTTACCACCAATTGGGAGTCGCAGTTGATTTCTATGAATTCAGAATCTAGTCCCCGGGCCAGTTCAAGTCCTGCAATCACAGCTTCATACTCTACTTTGTTGTTAGCTAAAGGGACCATTCTTATGGCCTGCATTAGGGTTTCTCCCGAAGGCGTGGTCAATATTATGCCAATCCCGGACCTCTTTACGTTGGAAGCTCCGTCCGTAAATAAGGTCCAAACTCCCGATGTCGATTCTGACACCATCACTGCTTCTTTGGTTGCTAGAGGCAGCAACCCTGGACTGAAATCGGCCACAAAGTCGGCTAAAACTTATGACTTAATCATAGTCCTCGATTTATACTTTATGTCAAATTCACTCATTTTGACGACCCATTTGGCCAATCTACCAGAGAGTTCGAATTTGTGGAGAATGTTCCGCAAGGGAAAGGTGGTCACCACAGCTATTGGGTGACATTGGAAGTAAGGCCTCAGCTTCCGAGCGATGGCTACGAGAGCTAAGGCTAGCTTCTCCAAATGAAAGTAGTGAGTTTCTGCTCCTGTTAAAATTCTACTTGCGTAATAAATGGGAGATAGTGTACCTTCGTCCTCACGGACTAAAACGGTGCTTACCGCTACCTCTGAGACTGCAAGGTAAACTAAAAGTGCTTTACCGTCCTTCAGTTTTATAAGTAACGGAGGGCTTGACAAGTACCTTTTCAAATCTCTCAAAGCCTACTGGCATTCCATGGTCCATTTGAAGTTGTTTTTTTTTTTTAGCAGCGCAAAGAAACGGTGGCATTTCTCTGATGACTAGGAAATAAACCTGCTCAATGCGGCCAATCTCCCTGTGGGTCATTGAACTTCTTTCATGCTTGATAGCTAGTCCGGGATGTCTTCAATGACTTTGATCTTATCGGGTTTACCTCAATCCCCCTTTTTGATACCAGAAATCCTAGGAACTTGATGGAGCTGACCCCGAACGCGCACTTCTCAGGGTTAAGCTTCATGTTGTGCTTCCTTAGGATGTCAAAAATTTCTTGCAAATGCTTAAGATGATCACCTGCGTTCAGAGACTTAACGAACATATCGTCTATATAAACTTCCATAGTTTCCCTATCTGTTTTTCAAACATCTTATTTACGAGCCATTAATAAGTGGCTCCGGCGTTCTTTAGCCAGAAGGGCATCACATTATAGCAATATATGCCGAATTTTATTATGAACAAAGTCTTTTTCTAATCCTCCAGGTTCATCTTAATTTGGTTGTACCCGGAATAAGCATCGAAGAAACTGATTAACTCTTGCCCGGCCGTCGCATCAATCATTTGATCGATGTTTGGCAGTGGGAACGAGTATTTTGGGGACGCCTTATTCAAGTCCTTATAATCTACACACATGTGAAATTTATAGCCAATCTGGATACTTTACCTCTCGGATAAATCGTTATCAAGTAGGCGAGTTACCTCTTCTTTGAAGAATTTATTCCTGGCCTCCGCGATAGGGCGTTTCTTTTGTTTCGCCGGAGGGATGTTGGGATCCAAGCTTAGCTTATGTACGGCCACTTTCGTTGGGATACCTATCATATCTGCATGCGACCACGCAAAACAATCGGCATTATATTTAAGAAATTCAATAAAGCCAGGCCTGAGCTCGGGTGCAGTCCTGTCCCCAAGTGGAATTTCCTCTCCAAAAACTTTTCAAACAATGCAACTTGCTCGAGCTCTTTCGCTGTGGATTTTGTTGCATCCGTATCTTCTGGTACCTGGAAATATCTCGGCACCTGATAAAATTCCAATGCTTCTCCCCCCTAGCTAACTTCACTCGATTGGGGAGCAGGTGCCGGTTCCTGTAATTGCTATGCCGCATGCTCCTTCCCTTTGCTACTGGAGACCGAAATCGCATTCATCTCCCTTGCTGCCGGTTGGTCGCCTTTTATCTGTTTGATTCCTTCGGGTGTTGGGAATTTTAGCAACTGATGATATGTTGATGGTACGGCTCTCATCTCGTGCAACTACGGTCTTCCTAGAATAATGTTATAACCCATATCACCGTCCACAACTTCGAAAAAAGTCGTCTTCATCACCCCTTCGGCGTTCATGGGCAGCAAGATCTTTCCTCGGGTTGTCACGCTTGCGAGGTTGAATCCGGCGAGGAGTTTGGTGGCCGGAATGATGCTTCAGGTGAGTTAGGATTGCTCTAATACCCTCCATTATATGATATTGGCCAAAGTTCCTGGATCCACCAGAGCACGTTTGATTTTAGAATCTGATACATTTAAAGAAATAACCAAAGCGTCGTTGTGCGGTAGCAACAGTCCGTCTGCGTCCTCCTCCATAAAAGTGATGTCGTCTTCAGCGACTTCCAGGAGTCTCTTGCTATGGGTTATTGATACCTTCATCTTTGATGCGGCCGAGAAGGTGACCCCGTTGATCTCGTTACCCCCGAAGATCATGTTGATCGTTTGGCGCGAGGGATCTTCTCCTGCTTTCGAGGGCCCTGCATTATCATGGTTGCGACCTTAGTTGTTATTGGCCCGGTCACTTAAGAATTCTCTGAGATGACCATTTTTCACTAGTGTTGCCACCTTTTCACGCAGATGTCGACAGTCCCCAGTCCAGTGGCCATTCGTCCCGTGGTATTCGCACCACAAATTGGGATCCCTCTAGCTGGGATCGGACCTCATCGGCTTCGAGAATCGTGCTTGCTTCTTTTACGTTCCTCATAGCTAATACCAACTCTACTATACTGAAGTGTAAGTTGTATTCTGATAGCCTGGGTAGGACGGATCCCGTGTACCTGACGTTTCTTTATCCTGCAATGATCTGTTAATCCGACCGCGATCAGTTCTTCTATCGGTAACGAATCTATCTGCCGACCAAAAACCCCTTGCGCATCCTTCAGCCCGTTCGTAGGGCAAAACCCGGCCCTTCGAAGACTGTCTATTTGTGGCAAAATTGTCTTTTGATTTTTCTTTATTCTTCTCTCGTCCCTTTGCCGACGACGGGAAGCCAACCTGATCATTTTCATTCCTTATCTTAGACTCGTACCGATTGTGGACATCCTCCCAAGCCGTCGCTTAGAACTCAAGCAAGCTTTCCTTCAATTTTTGGGAAGCGTCAAACTTCTCGGATTCAGACCCTTGGTGAATGCTTCAGCCGCGCATTTGTCCGGACAGTCGGGAGCAACATCATCTCCTTTTGGAACCGGGTGACGAATTCCCGTAGCAACTCGGACTCTTCTTGTGCAATTCTGAATATGTCGGCCTTTCGAGCCTGTATCTTTCTGGCCCCGGCATGGGCCTTAATAAAAGAATCTGCGAGTATCTCAAAGGAATCTGTGGAATGCTCGGGTAATAGTGAATAACACGTCAATGGTCCCCTCGTGAGAGTCTCCCCGAATTTCTTCAGCAAAACAGATTCAATCTCGTGAGAAGCTAAATCGTTCCACTTCACCGTCGTTGTATATGTGGTAATATGCTCATGAGGGTATGAAATTCCATCATTCTCGGCACGTCGAGCATTTTAAACCGTTTCGGGATTAATTATGCTGTCGTGCTTGGTTTGTGTGGTAACTGAGTATACTTTTTTGAGTCTGGTCCTTTCAGCACCGGTGGTGCACCCGGGATTTGGTTCATGCGGGCATTCACTTCCCTCATAAACCAAAAGAGTTCGCTCTTGAAAGGATCGTTCTCGTTGTTGGGGCCAGATCCGCTCCCTCCAGCCCCATCAGAGCCAACCTCGCCCTCAGGGTGTTTTTGTCGACTCTCTACGTTGTTTGATTCACGGGAGCACCAGGAGGAACCGGACCTCGTCCATTCACGTTATTGGAAGCCTCCGACAACGCCTGCTTCACCTCCGTCATAACCTTATCATGCCGTGTGAGATGACCTAGAATGACCGCTTGTTGCTCTTGCAGGACTCTTACCGTTTCAACAATATGCTCCTCTTCAGCATCATCGGGAGTCGCCTCCTGAACATGTTGCTGGTACCGCCTGTCATGGACCGGCGTAGTATCGTTTCCCTCATTGCTGATGTCACTGACTGAATCCTCGTAATGAAGCTGGTCTCCTTTATCCTCAAGATTGTGTGTTATTAAGACCATTATTTGCCATTTTTTGTGATTTTTTGCTAAGACAAATAATTAAAACACATTAGTAAAAGAGGCAAGGATCAACTTAATTACACGGCTGTCTAGACCCCATGGTGGGTGCCAAACTATTTACCCGTAAAACGGTAAACAATTGAATTTGTACGTGGTTTCTAGACAAGTGAATTAATTCGACTCTGAAATAATAAAAGAACTGGAGAAATGCGCAATACTTAGCCTTGAGATGGAGATGAAATAGCAGAAACAATAAATCCGGGAGCAATGCTTCCGGGCTCAATAGTAATGAAATCGAAAAGTAAGAAGATAAAATTGTACAGAGCTTTGAATAGATTATAATGTAAGTTTGTAAGAAAATTTGTGTCCTTTACAATGACAACAGAGCTTACTATTTATAGCTGCGCCTAGGGAACAAGGTCCTAGGATCAATGCCCTTCTTTAATGTTAATTGTGAGGGCCATCGAAGAATGTGTAACGGTGAGCATAAATGACAAATTCTTTGTAAAAGGGCAGTGTATTAAATATTGTAGAATATTCTCCATTAAATGCTACCAGGTGGCAGGTATTTATTATATCTTTACGAGTGTTATTCTTTCCGGTGACAAATGGAACGGTCGTCTTCTGTTTTAACTATCCTCTGTCTTCGGCTCCACGTGTCACTCTCTTATGCAGCCACTTAGCATAGCATATTTTATCCTGTACTCTCTCTCTCTCTCTCTCTCTCTCTTTTTATATATATATATATATATATATATATATATATATATATATATATAAAATAAGAATCCAATCATTCTGAATCCACTTATGCTAATTAGATTATTGTTTTGACTCTACAGATAAGACGCAAACAGTAGGCAGTTAATGTAAAACAATTAATTCGTAGCCATAGAAATTAAGACACAATTATATAATCAATTTAGAGTTAAAGTTTAAGGGAGCGTACCGTTCAACTCCATCGATTCTAACAGTATTGGACACCACTTATCCATACACACAATAATTTAATATTGGGTGAAAATCATATACATCCCCCAAGTTTACTTTAAAAATCAAACTCAAATCCTCCAATTTGAACAATTGTCATTTTCATCCTTTTATCCTACGCAATTTTTATTTTACCCTTGACATTTTCAGCTCCCCATATATGTAATACTTTTTTATATTATTTAATTTAGATATGTTTTAATGTAGGTATTTACGTTAAAAATATTATATCTTATTATATAATTTAATCTAAGTTCACTAACATTATAATAAAATAATCATATTATGAATTTATTATAAAATATATAGCTACTTTATTATTATTATGTAATATTATCTATCTATATTATATTAAAAGCATGAAGGCCCTTAGCGAAATATCGTTCGCCTTTTTTACCCTTTTAAAATAGAGTTCACACAAGACAAAATAGTCATTTAATTATTTCTCAAATATTTAGGACATCAACTAAACTTTACTTATTCACTTTTCCTTATTTGAATGACTACAAAGGAAATCATAATATTTAGGACATCAAAATTAATTAAGTGTACCTTATACAATTTAAATAATTCATTTATAAATTTTTCCCCTTATTCTACGATAAATAAAAGTTAGGAACCTCAGCAACCTCCTAAACATCTTCATTAACGACGCTATTAATATCCCTCGATAAGGTTATTTACGGAAACTTAAAACAATAAGAATGAAATAGTATAAGACAAATATACTAAGTTATTGTTAATTCTTCTTTCTTTTTTTTTAAAAATATTCTAACAAATGACAGCTCCCATATTTTTATATAAATTTATTATTATAAATTATTGACTCAATGTTAGTCATTTTCATAAGATATTCGTAAAACTCTAAGGATTGAACTGGATTTGGAATCAAAATATATATGTTTAGAACATTTTATTTTTATTATTAGTCAAAGACATTGTTAAATACTACTTATTATGTGATTTTTTTTACAAATTATTTGCTTATTGACATGGGGAACACGCGTAAAGCGCGTAGCCTAAAACAAGTGTATATTAAAATGCATGTAATGTATGTCGGTGTGTGTGTCTTTGTATGATTTTAAATTTTACTATTTTTATTATTCTCTATGTGTATATAAAAATTTTAAGTTTTTATTGTTATTACTAGATTTTTTTCTCAATTGTAGTTAAAGTTCATATAAAGTATAAATAGATAATTTTTTTGAATTTATTATAAAATTTACCTCTATTTTTCGCCTATTATTTTTTCATTACCTTCATTGTACAATTTATAAATATTTCACTCTCTTTTATTTTTAATGTTGTAGATAGATTGAATTTTTGTTGCTATTAATTAAATTATTGATACGATTAAATTATTTATTTTTATGATTTATTTCACTATTAAATATCATTAACTTATATGCTTGACTACTACTTCTCACTTTTTCTTTTTTTTTTTTGGTTTTGAAATGGTTTTTTAATTTGCTATAGGTAAGTCAATAACATAAATTAAAATATAAAAAAAATTATTATATTAAAGAATAAAAATAAGAGACAGAAAATGTATAGGGTAAAATAGATATATTAAGAAGTCACTTTTGATACGAGGAGCAGAATTATAATTGTTTAAAGTTGGAGGATGAGTTTGATTTTTAAAGCAAACTTGGGGATGTAAATGATTTTCAACCTTTAATATTTGGCCTTGTATTTAATCCACTATTTAGACCATATCACTATTCTTTCGGTATCCTTTCATGCTATAAAGAATTAACGTAAGTTTAAATTTCAATAGTTAAGGCTGCTAAACCAAAAATGGAGTTTTGACTCAGTAGCCATGCAAGTGAGTGTATTTGTATATCATGCCCCTTTAAATTTTTAAAATTTTAAAAAATAATATTTTTAAATTTTTTATGTGTAAAAGACAAATCTCTTATGTATAAAAATAAATTTTTCATGTGTAAAAATAAAATTAGGATCATAAAATTAAAAACAAATTTGTAAAGAATTAAAAAAATTAATTGACCATGAAAGTGAAATGGAGGAAACATCAAAAGGCACGCATGCCTAATCCGATAAGACGTGTATGTAGGTCAGCCGTTTTTTCTACAGTTGTATTCTCAGTTATATACCAGTATATTCTTTATCACAATCACACCGTTGCCAATTACAATTATTTCAAAACTCAAATTCTGATTTTCTTTCTACTTTTTTCTCTTTTATTTTCAAGTTCTCAACGAATTTGCACAATCTTTATTATTCTCTTGCTTTTTCTTTTTAACTAATGAAGGTTCAGCGAGTCGTCTGGCTTATTAGTTTAATGAAAATGATTTTATCTAAGCTTGTCTGTACGTTGTTATCAATACCAGATCCTAAATGATAAACGCAACTTCAATAATATTGTTTCTCAAATGAAACGATAAAGTAGAATATTGCAAGGAAAGAGAAAGAATTTTTATTGATTTGGGATGAATTATAATGAAATAGAACCTTTTTATTTGTAGAGAAAAAGTAACTTAGCCACAAAGTAACAAATCCTATATTCTCTCTAAAATATAGACATTCACCTTAATAAAACTCTATTTATAACACTCCCCCTTGAATGCCGATTCAACAGATAATTAATGTGTCTTGTTAAACTAAAATAAAACTCAGTGAAAAACAATACTAGTGAAGAAAAAAGATTACACATATCTAACAATACGCCTTTGGTTGCCTCGCTAAAAACTTTGCAAGGAAAATCTAGTGGGACAACACCTTGTAAGGAAAAAAGAGTACAACGCGTATTAACTCCCCCTGATAAGAGCATCAATTCACATCCTTGAGCCTCCGCATCCTAATCTTGTACACTAGCTTCTTGAAGGTTGACATCGATAGAGATTTGGTGAACGAATCAGTCATATTAATGCTTGAATGAATATGTTGCACCTTGAAATCATCATTTTTGTATATATGTAATGTCTTCATATAATGTTGTGGATAGTTTGTCACACTTCAAACCACATTTGTCTCGAATAAGATGTATTATAGAATTCAACCGTACACATTCTCGACTTGCTTCATGAATAGCAATTATCTCAGCATGATTAGATGAAGCAGCCACGATTGATTACTTAGTCAATCGTCAAGTTATGGCAGTGCCTCCACATGTAAACACATAACTTGTTTGAGATTGAGCCTTGTGTGGGACGGATAAATACCCAGCATCGGCATAACCAACAAGATCGGACTGCAATAGTTGCCATAAAATAAGCCCATATTGGTAGTCCCTTTTAGATACCGCAATACGTATTTGATTTCATTCCAATGTCTCCTTATAGGAGCAGAGCTATATCTTGCTAAGACATTAACTGAAAAATTTATGTCAAGCCTTGTAGTATTAGCAAGATACATTAGTGCACCAATTGCACTAAGATATGGTACTTCAGGACCAAGAATTGAATATGCTTTAAGCGATTTAAATCCTTCAGGGAATTGTCATATAAGTTAAGTCATTCAAATCGACTTTAGATGCATATCAAGTTTTCATGCCATGCTAGACATATAAGATAGATAAAATTGACTGCACATACCATTGACTTTATACTTTCAAGTGGTTGAATTACATGTCCAAAATTACATGTTTTTCATATGAAACCAATTCTATTCGAATTGTGTCTCTTTTATTTTGTCAATATTTTTGTGTTTGTAGGCGACAGACTTAAGATTTTCATCTATGCTTAGCACTATGATAGATGTCGACGACGAATATTTTATATTGGTTCCAATATTTTTTCATAAAGACATAACATAGAGATCTCTTCATTCATATTTTCAGGTACTTGAACCTCTCCTGAGATTTAAAGTATTATGTCATTGGATCTTCTAGATCACTTGCCTCCTTATAATGATCATTTTGATTATTTGCTCATCTTCTTTATCAAGAAGTTTATTTGAAACTGATTTGTCTATACGATTTAGGCGTACCATAGATTTTGTCCTTCTAGGACTTAATCCAATGGGAGCATTGAAAATATAATTGCTTTTATTGGGTCAGCAAAATGCGTCTGACATATATTGCAGATGAATTATCTTTTTATGAATTTCAAGTTCATATTATCTTATTCGAGGATGTAGATGTACAAATGATAATTCATTCCACGTAAATTTTACTCAACTGTTTATCTTGTCTCCCCCTCATGTTAGAAGAACTAATTTTCTTCCTCAATTTTGGAAACATATCTTTGTTCATTATGGTGTTAATCAAAATAAATCAATAATAATAAGATAAAATTATTTTGTTCCTGACCCTGAACCACTTGTGAGGCGAGAATGTAATATACTTTCGCATATAACGTATATCAAACTGATATAGATAACTTTGTTCTCATAATCAATAGTTTAACTATTAAGTGGAGGCACTCAATAAATTATTTTGTTAAACCAACTATGATGTAAACTAACTTATCGAGATGAACTATCTTGAATAATCTGGAATATGCTCTAAATTAAATTATTGAGCAATTACCTCGCAAACACAGGTTGCAGGTTAATAATAATCGCACATGTAACCATCTCATAGATGCATTTTATGCGGTATGCATGGAAAGTGAATGGACCCATATTCACCTTTGATATTTCCAGCATTCATGGGATTAAATCCGAATTTTAATTGGTCTAATTAATTAATGAGAACAAGCAACATAAGAGAATTCGTAAAGAACTTTCTAGTTCTTTAATATTTATCCATGTGAATTCTCTTTTATTTTTGCATACTCATACTTAAATTGATATGGCTAAACTAGTTATGCCAACTGGATAAATTATCAATATTGATAAACTTCAGGTTTACACCATGATATGTGCAATTATCAATAAACTCCAAGTTTATTATGATATAGGTTTTTATATCAATAAACTTCTATTTTATTGTGACACTCTTTTATTTATGTAGTACAAACTGAAGAACAAAGTGGGTCGCTTTTCACATACATATTACACCACTAAAAGTTGTAGTAATTATAGATATTAAATCTTTCCTTTATTTATAGTCTCAATATAACTAACTACTTTTTTGAATACTTTAGAAACTAAATAAGTTTCTTTGAGACTTACTACAACACAATACCTTATTGATAATCAATTTTATTTCTCCAAAACAGTATAATTGGCTCTTTCAGAGCTTTTAATTAATTTTATACTACCACATATTCATTGACATCCATATGATAAATATCTCTTTCCAGGAAAAAAATGTATACTATTATGATCACGGTTAAAAATATTATAGGCAAGATATGTTGCTTCTATTACTTTTACCTTGTAATAATCACATTGTCATAATATTTTGGCATAATCACAAATAGGTACGTGATCAATGGCCATTCATGCCATAATAATGAAATTATTTTCTTATTTCATCTCAAACCTCTTTCTAGAGGTTAGTGTGGTATATTCACTACCACTAGCACGTTCATATTCTTTCAATAAATTACATGTTGTGAAATTCACATCATGAATAGACCATAATCATCTCATGTCAAATCGATGACAAACATCACTTTCACAGAGTAATGGACTATTTTGACAATCCTTATTATTCTCATTACCACAATGACGATGATTATAATTTCGTCTATTGTCACGTCCACATCAATTGATACCTTCAAGGTAATAATTTTATCTTCTTTCAGATTTATTCCATATTGCTACCACCTTCTCTTAAAGGAACGAGAATGAAGCAAATCAATGGGACGAGTTTTCACTTCTTGTGCTCATAATTATACATGAATTTCATCCTGGCAAGACATAGAAATTTTACCACTTCGGTTGGTTATAATTTCTCACAAATTCTATTAGAGTTATAATCAAAATTTATTATCTTTGCTTGTATTTAAAATTAAATTATAAAATTTCAAGAATTTGAAAGAGAACAATAAGGTAAAATACTTACCTTAAATTCAGAATCTATTCCTGTAGGAAGTTCATTGAATAATTGAGAATCACTATGCTCAATAATTATGTACAAGCTGAGCACCATGCACGTATCTCAAAGCCTGATGAACAAAGCTGATGCATAGCATAAGAATATCAATGCATTCACGCAAGAGCCTCATGCAAATTCCAATATATTCTCTCCATAGGCGGTTTAATTTCTCAAACATTAGACAACTAATTAATAGTATATTTACAAATTAAAACAACTGCCTCTACTCAATTGATTAGAGTCTCATGCTGATAACGTGTTATAAAACAATAAAAGAAGAAGAAGTGTATTGCAGAGAAAAGTAGGTGAGACAATTCTTATTGATTTGGGATGAATTACAATAGAATAGAACCCCTCTATTTATAAGAAATATGTGACTTAACCACCAAATAACAAAACCTAAAATCTCTCTAAAATATAAACATTCACCTTAAATACAATTTTATTTCTAACCGTTTCTATAATTTTTAAAATTTTTGAAGTCTCAACTATACGCTTTAAAAAATCACGTTACGATATTATACTTACCTTCCATTAATTTATATCCCACCTTTATCCGAGAAGAGTACTAAACGAGTTTCCTTTTTTTCCTTTTAATATGCTGTTAAAATTCAAACTCGATTAAATCGTTGCTTTTCTGCATGCGGATTTTCCATGTTTTTTGCCCTTTTTTGGAGTCTTGCTAGTTCTTAAAAAATGAGTAAATGACTAAAAGCGTCGTTGAAATTAGAAAATAACAAGAATGACAACAATAAGTCAATTTATTTGGTTAGGTTACCAATTAAGGAAGTCATGTGCCCTGATTGGCTGATTTCATATAACGCAGATATTCTGCTTTATCCCTTTTCTGGTAAGTAAAAGCTACTTTTGTATTTGGCTTTGCACCGATATGATAAAACTATGATTCTGAACTGATTAGGCAACAATTCTTTAATCAGTAAACATAAAATTAAGATCACCAGCAAAAGATTCCAAATTTTTTATTCAAGGCCGTTTAATGCTTTAGATTTCTTATAGTCTTAATTGTCTGCAACTCCTTTTTAGATTTTAGGTTTGATATAAAGATTTAATTTTTTCATACATGGTTGACTTAAATATTTTCAAATGAACTCATTTGGTAGAGAAACGATTTCTCTATCAAAAGAGAGGAATATTTTTTCAAAATTATTTTATAATTCCATAGCCTATTCCCCACCCTCACCCTCCACCCCCACCCCTACCCTCCGCCACTCCTACCTTCCATCACCAATCCACACCCACCCTCCACAATCACCACCATCACCCCGACATCTAGACCCCACATACCATTATCCCTGTCCTTATTCATTTTATTTCTCATAGTGTTTGCATAATTTATATATTTTTCAAAAAATTCTTTTGCTACCTAATCAAACGCTAGAAAATAAATAAGAAACTTATTTTTCACAAAAATATTTTGCGGGAAAACGTTTCTCTTAATACTGAACACTGTTAGGATATACTATTAACCATGTGGTTTGATTATAGTATTATATTTTATTTATTTGAATAATTATTTATTTATTTATTCAATTCAATGAAATCTTAATTCAAATAGATCATTTGTTCATATGTGTGCCCTTTACTTATATAGTAGACGATTTAGTGTATGGAGCTTTAGCTCATGCGTGGAAGATTAAATTGTCGGTTCTTATAAGTTATAAAGTTAATGTTCACAATCAAAGATGAAACTGGGCAAAGCATCTTGATGATTGTAGCATAAGATTAAATTATAATATATCTTGATTATGGGAATATTTTAGTTCCGACTTCTTATGCTAGTACATTTCTGTGTATTGAACGGACCAAGTAGAGATAAGTGTTTTTGTACTGAATATATAAAACTACCTCTCTAGCTCATTGAATGTTCTTATACTCTTAATCTTGATATAATTATTATGATCAATGCACTTTGTCATTATTCAATTTACCAAAAGGTACGACTCAACTGCGAGTTAATGTATTCCTGGTAAATTGAATAATGACAAAGTGCATTTGTGAAATAATAATTAGTTGATAGAATTCGTGTCTTGACCATTGAGATTGATGATACCCCTTTATGGGTGCTTGAAGGTTTTCATGTGAAAACCCTGCAGGTGAATTTTGTATCCGTCACATGAAATAAGTTAAGCGGAAGTATAAAGGATTAAATTAGTCGATAAATTAAATTATCAGTAATTTAATTTATCTGATTGGTATTTGTAATCTTAACACGGGGAGTTAAATAAGTTTTAATGAATGATTTCGAAATTAAACTGAGGAGTGCAATTACAATTTTCTAGTGGAATAAATTATAATTTATTGTGGTAGGATTAATTCATTTATATTCTGAATTAATACCACAATAGGTAGCCTCGTTATTGAATCTGTGGTCCCTACTGTGCCTGAATATTCTAGAACAAGGAAATTAAAATAAGAAAATAGTATCTTTGGTGGGTTAGGAGACTGCTACACATTTTTGGTGCGTAGTAGACTCGTACACGTTTTTGCCTACATGTTTTAGTAGGAATAAGACTCCAAAAGTTTTTTGGTCTTGTCTACACCTAAAAAACGTGAAAAAGAAGAAACAAAAACCCTAACAAGTTTGTTTCTTTGGCTGGCCGAATTTTGACACAAAAAGATACTATTTTTCTTTAAAAAAAATACTTGCCACTCAAGTATCACGTTCGGTAGAAATTCAGGATACACAGTAGAAGACCGTAGACCTGGATAGCGTGAATATCATTGAAGATTTGTGTTGTAACTTCAAGAGGTTAGTATTTCTATCTCGTTAGTGATTATATTTATCTAGTTTACATGTAAGATTATTTGGTCTTGGGTGATTGCTTCCGTTGCGTTTATATGTCTTTTTCTATCAATTGGCATCAAGAGCCGTCTTACATCTAACTAGATAATGTAATACGTCATAAAACAAAAATACTTGAATTAATATTGTTTTTTGAATACATGTTTGTCATGTTAAAAATAATGATGTTTTATGAAAAACGAGATTGATTGTGTTGTTTATGAATTCTGGAATCAAGACTATGTTAGAATCAGAAACAACGTGTTACTTTATGAAACAGAAATCATAGTTTTGGTGTTGTTTTTGAATGACAGTGTGTTTGAATTTATGAAGTCATGATTCATGAATATTATTAGAATCGTATATATAATATGATTGTATCTGATTTTATTCAAAAGTATAAAAACGAAAAAACCGATTTTACTGAATGGTCACAGTTTTGGAGTTCTGAATTTTTTGACGAACTCCGTTGACCTGAAATTTGGTAGGTTCATCGGAAACGGCCCAATGATCAATACACACTGCTATGCTGTGATCAACGATATTTTTTGGCCATCCGGAGTCGTTTAGATGGGTTTTTGGGCGTTTTTCTGTTTTTAGAAAAAATTTTATCAACCGAAATTTTTTATTTTAACAAATAATGGTGTTAGGGTTCATTCTCTATGGTCTCTATTATAAATAACAGTAATATAATAAATTTATGTGTTGACATAGGTCTTCCTCCCCATCGGATAGATTTATTGTGGTTAATTACTGTGCTGTAATCCCTAATTAATTGATAACTTGTCTTGACTCTCCATCTGAGTTACACGTTGGTTCAATGGAACTAGGGATAATTTAATGTGATATCTACCTAATATAAATTATCAGTTTACTCTCCATCTGAGTTGGTTCTGATTTTTATGGGGTAATATATCTGGGATGACTCATATATTTTGCATGAATAGTTAAGTTTCCCTATCGAATCTAACTATTCGGTAAGCATGGTTTTATGTGTGATGTGGTTTGAATTTAATTATTTGTTCAACATATCTAATGATCTATTTGATGTTTATATCTCCCAGATTAATCATGTCTTTCTTCAACCCACTTACCGTTATTCTGAACCAAAACAAGTTAGAAGGTCCGAATTATGTTGACTGGAAACGAAACTTGGATATTGTCTTAACTTGTGAAGGTTACAAATTTGTGCTGATTGATGAGTGCCCAGAAAAACCTGGGGATAATGCTCCGGAAGATCAGGTTAGGGCCTATGAAAAATGGGTTAAGGCTGATGAGATGGCGCGATGTTACATTCTTGCCTCTATGGCGAATGTTTTGCAATATCAGCATCAGTCAATGGGGTCTGCGTACGATATGCTTGAAAATCTGAAAGAGATGTTCGGAGAGCAAAATCGTGCGGCTAAGCAGACAGCCACGAAAGCCCTTTTGAACACTAAGATGGCTGAAGGATCTTCGATTCGGAAGCATGTAGTTGACATGATGAGTCTTCTGAATGAACTCGAGGTGCTTGGAGCTGTGATTGATAAGGAATCTCAAGTTGAGATGGTCCTACAGACTCTGCCTTACAGTTTTCAACAATTTCGCTTGAATTACAATATGAACAAAATGGATTTGTCACTTGCGAAATTGTTGAATGAGCTGCAGGCGGCAGAGTCCATTATCAAGCAGCAAGCCCCAGCTGTGGCAATGACTGTTGAGAAAGGTTCAGTTTCTAAGCCGAAAGGCGGACAGAAAAAGAAGAAGGCTCGCAAGGTTGTGGCACCCGTAGGTGCTGCTGGTGGTGTAAGCAAGCCTAAAGGCAAGTATT
>MCJB01035416.1:39023-68049 GCA_002018475.1 Nicotiana obtusifolia | reverse complement strand
GTACTGAATATATAAAACTACCTCTCTAGCTCATTGAATGTTCTTGTACTCTTAATCTTGATATAATTATTATGATCAATGTGCTTCGTTCATTATTTTGATTTATTAAAATGTACGACTCAACTGCGAGTTAATGTATTCCTGGTAAATTGAATAATGACAAAGTGCATTTGTGAAATAATAATTAGTTGATAGAATCCGTGTCTTGACCATTGAGATTGATGATACCCCTTTATGGGTGCTTGAAAGTTTTCATGTGAAAACCCTGCAGGTGGATTTTGTATCCGTCACATGAAATAAGTTAAGCGGAAGTATAAAAGATTAAATTAGTCGATAAATTAAATTGTCAGTAATTTAATTTATCTGATTGGTATTTGTAATCTTAACACGGGGAGTTAAATAAGTTTTAATGAATGATTTCGAAATTAAACTGAGGAGTGCAATTATAATTTTCTAGTGGAATAAATTGTAATTTATTGTGGTAGGATTAATTCATTTATATTCTGAATTAATACCACAATAGGTAGCCTCGTTATTGAATCTGTGGTCCCTACTGTGCCTGAATATTCTAGAACAAGGAAATTAAAATAAAAAATAGTATCTTTGGTGGGTTAGGAGACTGCTATACATTTTTGGTGCGTAGTAGACTCCTACACGTTTTTGCCTACATGTTTTAGTAGGAATAAGACTCCAAAAGTTTTTTGGTCTTGTCTACACCTAAAAAACGTGAAAAAGAAGAAACAAAAACCCTAACAAGTTTGTTTCTTTGGCTGGCCGAATTTTGACACAAAAAGATACTATTTTTCTTTAAAAAAAAATACTTGCCAATCAAGTATCACGTTCGGTAGAAATTCAGGATACACAGTAGAAGACCGTAGACCTGGATAGCGTGAATATCATTAAAGATTTGTGCAGTAACTTCAAGAGGTTAGTATTTCTATCTCGTTAGTGATTATATTTATCTAGTTTACATGTAAGATTATTTGGTCTTGGGTGATTGCTTCCGTTGCGTTTATATGCCTTTTTCTATCAAACACACCCTTACTGTTGAGTAATCTTCATCATAATAGGTTATTATGTACCTTTAACATTCGACTAAAAAAAGAGTACTAGTATTATTATTCCTTTACCAGATAATATTACGATTAAAATTTCATTCACTTATAGGTAAAAGATTTAAGTTCTGAGGGAATTCGACTAATTTTGGGAGCAAGGCTCATTTGATAGGACGGAAGTCATTTTTGAGCTATGTCTTGGAGAAAAAATGACTTATTTTTTAAAAAGTATTTTCTTGAAATATGTTTTTATGTGTTTGACTTGAGCGAGTGAAGTATTATTTTCTTTTTGTTGACAAATTTTCTTTATTAAAGATGGATAATAATATGAAAAAGGGATAATGTATTGATGAAAATTTTGAGTGTTAAAAATTAATACTTATATTTTTAAGTATTAGTTAAACAAGTAATATGAAGTTAGAATTCATTACTCAAAAGATCATTCAACTATATAAAATTGTGGACTAAAGTCAATCTATCTTTTTGTAATAAGAAAGTAGGAAAGTCACTAAGCTATGACTATTGCACATAAATGATCACTCAAAACGAATTATCAAACTTTCCGATGTAAAAATATGATGTTGCATTCTATATGAACTTTTTTATATTTTTGGACAAAATAAAATAGTTGACACCCAAAAACCTAAAAATTTCACCCAATAAAATATTTATGTACTCCCTCCGTTCATTTTTTACCCCTAATTCATTAACCAACATTTCTTGAATAAATAGTGGTCAATTGTAACTTTTCAATGCTCAATATTGGAATTCACATATAACTCTTTATTATTACCCTTCGTTAAACACAAAAGTCCACTAAAGTTATTTTTTATTCTCTTGTTCTTTGAAGTATTTTTATCTTTAGAAGTTATTTGAGAATTTGGGTTCAATTATTGAGTATCAATTAATAGAATTAGTATGATAAAATTACCA
This sequence comes from Nicotiana obtusifolia, assembly GCA_002018475.1. Taxonomy (NCBI): domain Eukaryota; kingdom Viridiplantae; phylum Streptophyta; class Magnoliopsida; order Solanales; family Solanaceae; genus Nicotiana; species Nicotiana obtusifolia. The sequence goes on along the minus strand of MCJB01035416.1, from coordinate 66,061 downwards.
TATCAATCATTATTTCTTAAGGGGCGTGAAAAAATCAAATCGTGACTTAGTAACTACACAACTGCTCTTATTAAGTAACTATTTCCAATGTGAAACAACACACCTTTTCTTAATTCATTTAATTCCCTCGATATTGTTTGGTTTTCATCATTGCTGTGTCTTTTATTCTCTTAATCTTGTCTTCTTAGTATAATAATGGGTACAGGGAGAGCAATCAGGATGTATTTTATATAATAATAATTGGTACGAAGTTACACAATGAAAAGAAGAAAGAGAGCTATTATTTATTTTATAAGAAGAAGAAAGATGCTTTTGTAACAGGGATACGTTTTAGCCTTTTAGTTGTATCTAGTGGGTGAGTTTTTATCTTTAGCCGGTCGGGTTGGGAGTACGTTCGATTTTTTCAGGTTTTGTATGGGTGTCAATTATCTTATTTGGTTCAAAAACATAAGATGTTCATATAGACTGTCATATCATCTATTTTCACCAGAAAGTTTGATAAATCCGATCAAGTACCTTTTTGTGTAAAATAATTATAATTCAGTAAGTTTTTTCTTACAGATGAATGCAAAGTGATTTAGTCTATAATTTTAGATAATTGAATAATCTTTTGAACAATGAACTCTATTTAGTGAAAAGTTGAAATAATGAAAAATGCAATGACTTTCCCCTAAAAGTGAAGAAAGTTGTTTTCTCGTTTTTGGTAAATGTCTTTTGGAAGATATTTTTGGGGATTAAAGTAGAGGATTAGATTATGTTAACTCAGAGGGGTCAATAGTTCGGTTCGCCCTGTTATTTTATAAAATTTGTATCATACTAATTTTTAGATTATTCTATTATGTATAATTAAAATTAAATTTTTCGAAAGTTTTCTAATCATGTCAGTTTCTCTTCGGTATCAGTACAGTTCAATTAACTTTTGGTATTTTTTTTAAATATCATGTAAAAATCACTAATAAAAGCAGAATACAATAATATATATACTTTTATTGGACTTAACAAAACTTTCTAAACAATTTTATTGTTTAAACGGTGATGCATGAAAGATGGCAAGAGTGTCCATAAACTACTCTACATCTGCGTAAAAGAAACTAAGCAAAGACAAAGAAAAGATAAATTACACGAGTATAAATATATTAACCAAGTTGGGACTCAACAATAAAGCCTGTAGAAGATTAAATATTCAAAAAAATAAATATAAACCATACGAAAGGAAACATATTCAATACACTACTCATACTCGCTATAATACTTTGTGTCTTGCTAGTGAATATATTGAAAATAATTTAGTTTTAGTAGGAGTAACATAATAGATTTGGGAATCAGGATTTTGATTTTAATTATTTGTTAACTTGTAACCATTTTCATATTTCAAGGTTCAAGGAAAAATTTAATGCTTTATTATTTTTAAAAAATAATATATAAATAGATTTTCACATGTAAATTTATTCGATATGGTTTGCTTTTCGATTTATTTTCATAAAATAAAAAAAATTATCCTAATTATAGGTATGATTGTTGATTTATCTAAAAACCTATATATTTATTTTAAAAAATTTAAAAAATCATTTCGGTGCGTTACGATATAGTCGGTTTAAATATCCATTGATAACCCTAATTTAATCAATTAAGAATTGATTTCGGATTTTAATTAACGCATTAACTAATTAATAACGGACTACGCTCCATATATTTCTATTCAACAACTCTTTTGACTTTATTTACCATGATTTAGTTTTTTCATTTTTGCCATTAATATTTAGTATCCTTATACAATTATTTGCCCTTGCTATTACAAAGGAAAAGATTCAATGTTGGTCTGTGAATAAAGTATTATATTGGTAGCTGAAAAAATTGATTGTCTACATATAGGGTATAGAAATCTCTTAATGTTATGAGATTTTTTGAAAAAAAATGTGTGAGGTTTTGCCTAAAGCAGATAATTAAATACCATATTAAGAGTATCTCTTTGCAACGAATTTTTGACACACGAAAAATAACTGCAATCACAAAAGAATAATGTAATTTTATCAATCAATTGTGAGTATAATTCTGTTTCTCCCTTGATTCTTCTCTTTTGATTATCTCCGTGATTCGAGGGTTGGAGCAACGTATTTCTCAAACGTAGGATGATGCAGACTTTCTTGGATGTATCTGATATCCATAAAAGTATGTTGTGGATTTTCTTGAAGTATTTTATTATCAAGAATTATCCAGCCACATCTTGATCTTTTTGTGAGTATCCTACAAGTTTATGGTATATTCGAGGTGATCTCCATTTAAGAGATACTTTTTAAGGGAATATGTAACCCTTTTTATAGCAGTGACCTAGGGTTAGAGTAGAGTAGCCTCTAAGTTAGGATTTTGATAGAGTAGCCTCCAAGAAACCCTGATAGACTCCTAGAGTTTCAAGAGTAGTGTCTTAAATATAGGATTGAGCCCAAATTTCATATAGGCTTGATCCATTAAAAGTTCAATGTCTACAATATTTTCGGGCTGATTTAATCCAACAATTGTTATCAGAGCTCAAGTTCGACGAGACGAGCATGACGATGGCAGAGTAATGTCGTGGAGCTCCACTTACTTATCTTTACAAGCTTGAAAACACACACACATGAAAAAGCTAGTAGCCGGCATCGGTTGCCATAAATACTCTGAATATGTGGGTGGCACACAGTGAATCTCGATAATTGACCCGTGGATCATGATAATGTGCCACGTGGAACTTAGTTCGCGAGAGATTTGTAGATTATGATGATAAGCCACGTGAAACTTAACTCGACGGGAAAACTATTAGGTGCGCGAACAAAGTTATATTGATAACTGAATAGATTAAGAGCCTACATAAGTGTAGAGATCTTTTAATGGTATGAAATTTTTTTAAAAAAATTATATAAATATATTCCAAAACGAATAATATTTCACCATGTTAAGAGTATTATAGGACTCGTTGAGTCCCATATCCAGCTCCTGATGATGATTCATCATTCAAGATACAGTCATAGAAGTCTGGACCAAAAAGGCAAATTAAACAAAAATGTAAGAACACTAGAAATAGAAAAAAAAGAATACTAAAAGGAAAGAGACATAAAGAGAGCTGCCTAGATATCAATGGGTTAAAAGATTGAGGTCCGAGTCATCAAATATACGTATACGATATATATTAGAGCATTTCTTGCTTCCGATCTTCTTAGTGGTCCCAAAAAGTTAAACAGGAATAGTTAAGACTTAAGAATAAAGTTAAAAAGACAAAACTTTTGTCGTTATTTGAAGGAAAAATAACTTTGGAAAGTTAAATAAGTTTGAGCAAAAGTAAAAGACAAATCATTCAGATTTCAAAGTATTCTGGGGGTCTAAATTTACATAATTTGGTAGTGTTCCTATGGAAGGAAACATGGCCACGTGATATCACATTTTTTTGCATTGCCATTTTTACCTCCCTATAAATTTCTCTTTTTATTCTATTTGGTCAATGAGAACTTTGAGACATCGATTGTCTTTTTAATAGGATACGGGCGAAACTCAAATATCAGGAAGAATAGTATATGAACTCTAAACTAATCTCGCGAACCTTAATTTGAAGGAAATTTTTTTCTTTTTTTGCTTTTTTATTTTTGAAGATAATGACACGAAGCATCAAAGAAATTAATGATGTTACTAGGTCATTCACTCGAATGATATGGTGAATTACGTAAGTTAAAAATTGGTAAAAATCTACAACTTATATACAATTTCTATACAATAATGTTAGTTGTTTTTTTATTATGTCGTTCCTACACCCGACATACAAAATATATACAATTTGTTTATATCGATCTTCTTCGAGTTTCAATATGAAATTCTAACCAAAACCATCTCGAATCTTCACCAAATTCTCTCAAAATTGAGATATAAACTCTAAAGGATATTCCCAATGTCACGACCCAAAACTCACTATAGGCCGTGATGGCACCCAACATCGCCGTTAGGCAAGCCAATAGTGAACTACCAACTTAATTATGAATTTTATTATTTTCGAAATCATGAATTTTATTAGATAAAGAAATCAACGCATTAAAATCATGAAAACTTAAAATTTAAACATAATAGATAATAAAAGTGTGTAATAAGCAAAATCACAAACAACTTTTAGAACATCCCAAAACCCAGTGTCACAAATGCATGAGCATTTACTAAGGAGTACAATAATAATACAACATCTGTCTGGAATGTAAATAAGACAGGATAGAGTAAATGGTACGATGAAGACTCTGTAGGCTGCGGTATGTAGCTTGGAATGCAGCTCGCTATAAAGTCTCCTTAACAGCTCCGCTGTGCCAGGATGTCCACCAATTGAACCCGTCAGATCCTGCACATTTAGTGCAGAAGTGTAGCATGAGTATGGAAATTAACGTATACCCAGTAAGTATCTAGCCTAACCTCGGAGAAGTAGTAACGAGGAGTCGACATCGACACTTACTAGAGGTTCAATAATGCAATATAATAAATCATAAGCAGATATGAATCACACAGCAATAATGGGGTAAATCTGTAAGTTACATAATCTTCCAAAAATTTCTTTTAAAGGGTATGATTTTCTCAATCTTGTATTCTACCTCAACGGCTCAGATATATCAAGTGATAGTATCAAACAGATAAGGAATACCACATAAAAGGCCAGGCATTAGTGAAAAAATAATCTCGTGAACATTCAGACTGCCAGCGATATAATGCACGATTATGCTGAGGTCGTTCGGCCTGATCGAGAATAATATGTACACTGCCGAGGGTCGAGCGGCACGAACCAGATATCTCAACTTTGGGGCTCAAAATCCATATTTCTACAATCCAAACACGGATAAAAATAATAAACAACAGAAATAATCATGGGTAAAAATCAAAATAAATGTTAGATATTTACCGTTAAGAAGAGAACAACGTCACAGAAATCACCTCAAACGGAGCTCTAGAACTCAAGATATGCCCAAAATACTAAATTCTCGATTTAAAATAATGTCCAGATGATTTTTCTTCATCGCCTTTGCGAGAGACCTTCCTGTTCGCAAAGAGCAATTTTTCGCGTTGATTGGTCAACCCAGAAATCCTTCTTCGTGTTCGGGGAACCTCTCTCGCGTTCGCGAAGAACAAAGCTGCGCACTAGAAACCAACAATTTTGTCTGACACGGAAATGTGCATAACTCTCTCATACGACATCAGAATTCGATGATTCTTGTTTCTATGGCTAATTATGATACAGATCTAATGGTTCAATCAAATCACAAATCAAAGGTCATTTTCTCTATAGAGTTCCCTTTATACCCAAAAAAACGACGCTAAAACATCAAATAACAGCGCGACACAACCCGAGCACTTCCGAAACACACCCGAGGCCCCCAGGACCCTATCCAATTACACAAATCAGTCCCAGAACATAATACGAACCTGCTCAAGGACTCAATTCATGACAAACAACATCAAAACTACGAATCAACAGTCGAAACCTTTTTTTAAACTTCGAAACATTCAAATTTTGACGAACGCGTCCGATTCATAATTAAACATTCCGGAATGGCGTCAAATTTACGCACAAGTCACAAATCAAGATACGAACCTATTCCAAGGCTCGGAACCCCAAATAGACTTCGATACCAAAGTCCACCTCAAACAAAACTTAGGAAATTCTAAAACCTTCAAAATGTCAACTTTCCACAATAAGCGCCGAAATATTCCCGGGCAACCCGATACTCAATCCGAACATACGTCCAAGTCCGGAATCATCATACGAACCTATTGGAACCTTCAAATCCCCATTCCGAGATCGTTTACTCAAAAGTCTAATGTTAGTCAACTCTTCCAACTTAAAGCTTCCGAATTTAGAATTTTCTTTCCAAATCAACTCCGAACTTCTCAAATTCAATTCCCAATACAAGTCGTAATACCTAAAGTGAAGCTACTCGAGGCCTCAAACCGCCGAACGACGTGCTAGATCTCAAAACAACCGGTCGGGTCGTTACATTCTCTCCCACTAAACATACATTCGTCCTCGAACGTGCCAATAACTATTCCAGAGTTGTCCAAAATCAATGTTTAACACCTCGTGCACCTACCTGTTCCACCACAACCCATGTGAGCACATTAGCTCGAGCCAAACTGAAGATCCTCCTTATAACCTTAGCTAACAAGCCTTAGAACCAAATTCCAACATCCGAAATTCTCCACGAGACCCGATTTTAAAATACAAACACCGCATCAATCACTACACATTGTACCAAAACATGATCATGCACCTATGCTGAAATCACACCATGCACCACATAAGTCAGTTGCCCATAATAACATCCTCCGACCACAATAGTTGCAATTTCACAAATCTAATGCCTGCAATACACCCCATAACACATATAAGCTTTGTTCCAATTCTCCCAATACTGCCACGACGAAAGAGATGTGTAGAAACTCATAACCACCTGCCGAATCAATAAATCATGGAGTCTCTCCTTCTGAGAAGAACCATTACCTCATTATGAACTAAATAACGATATTTTCTCTTTCATACACCCTATATAACTCCTATCACACTAATCTCAGGTACAATGACCTCGTCTCACCCAGTACAAGCTGCTCGTGCAATAAGTTGCCTCAAACACCGTAAAAAATCTCATACAACGCCATTAAAGCGCCAACTAGCTACAGCTCGAATGTGACACATAAGGAAGAGCGAACTCTGGAAAAGAACTACCCAGCCCGCGTAACGAATAAAACAGCCGAAAAGAGGCTATGAACCTATCTTAGAGAATGAGAAACAAAATACATAGAAATAAGTATAGGGAACCGTACCCAACATCTCACTGTTGCAGTGTGCAACCCGATCTAAATAACATACCCATGGCGGCGTTCCACCCAATCCACACATAACAATCTATAAGGAAATACCTACCGAGCCAGAATGCTCATACCCGCGAAATGCCCGAATATCGACCACTAGCACGCCAAGTGTATAAACACAACCCTAAGGAGACAGATAGCGCCATGCGCTACAAAATTCCAAGCACGACTAAGATACCATACTGACCTGCATCTCGAGAGCCATCTAGCTCATATAACTCCACAAACTACACGGGATCAAAACACACGTGTGAATAATCAAGTCGTTTCACGTAGAATAGTTGATGACAGGAATAACATCCAACACTCGAAGACTCATCCATAAGCAATGCCAGGCTAAAGGAAAACGTCTAACCTGATATAGAGCATACATCCACATCATATCTACCAACGGACCTCAAGCCGATTCCGATCACCCCTACTAGCCCGATAACCTTTCAAAGATCCACAATAACCCTATTCATGACACATACAAGCAGTAGTCCAATCAAGAACAAACCCCCCACGGTCCACAACAAAAGGAATAGAGCGCCCATCAGGCGTAAACTCTCCCATTTGCGACAGTACTAGAATCTCCATACCCGATTTTGATCCCTAACAATCAAATGACTAACATGTCACACTTATACGATCTTTCCGTGGGATATACTCCCACAACCTTCCGCACCGGTAGCAAAATCTGAACATCTATGGCCATCGACCATGTTATTTCTATAGTACTAGCCAAGCATCCACATTTCAATACCCCAACACTCCTACCACAAAATAGACCATCCTCAGGCTGCCCGGCGATAGTGCCAACATACACTGATCATCTGAAATCCTCCCCCGCTCCTCCGAGCTCATGACGTTCTTATCAAAACCAAACTGCAACCTTGATCCTCAACTTCCAATTTCCATACCGCTCACTGCACCTATCATGCCGCTACGCGAGAGTCCAATAATTTCATCATAACCCCTGAACCACCAGTAGAATAAACACTTCATTGGCTAGAACCCCTTTCACTCCACTCATTTTAGAAGAACAATTGCAACACGCAACTGAATTCCCATAACTGCCGAAAATACAAACCTCAAGTCGTGGTCTAAACCGCCATAACTCTCCCGGAATTCATTTACACAACAAGGCCATTTGAATCAAATACCTCCCAAATCAATCAAATTATGGTGGATGTAACGTACGACCACAAACCACATGTATAACTTAAGACGCCGAAGGAACTAATCATTGCCACAATCATACTGATTCAACCATTACTAACCGACCCAGCTTCTTCCAATTTACTCTTGACTTTCCTTAGAAATAATAATAGCTCTATTCAAAATATAATGTAACCCAATAACACTCATCTCGAGTTACCCAATTCACAAGACTACATCATCTTAATACCCATGAACCATCTCATACCCTCTTTATGCGCACAATAGCACCTCCAACTGGTACACCCATTCTGAAAGATCCTCTACGAATCTGATGTTGTTTCCTCCCATTTCTCCAATATTGGACCGTAGACCCGATGATAACATAGAACACTCCAAGTCCCTTTCATAACCGGATGAATCACATCCACAAGAAGCATAAACTCTAAGTCTTCCCAAAACCTGCACATGAATGGATAAGGAAAAATATAGCATACATTCATCAAGTTCTTTGCTCGAATTACTACTGATGTTTTATTTTCTTAGTCATAAATGATCCACCAATGCACCGATAACCAGAACCCGCACAAGCAGACAACCACGCGATCCAATCATAGACGGTGGGGTCCTCCACTTAGCTTTAATCTACCATCACATAATGTAGAACCCACAAAGATTTCTCCTTCTAAATTATCATGATCTCGCACCGTTAACCAGCCAAATTTCTTATAGTCTCTTGTTAAAATTTTCATGAACATTCCAAATTATCAGCCACAATCGCATATTTTGACTTTCTGTCGGGTAGTAAGTAGAACTCTTCGTAGAAACTTCATCAAAATCACGCAACCGCTAACCTGCTCACAGAGATGACCCACTTGTGGGATTCTATTTCGACATCATCCAACGACATTGCCCTGGTTAGAACTACCACAAAATCAGCAAACCCCTCTGAGCCCATGCTTATCCACCTGCTGTAAAAGTCTGTTCATTCCCCATTGGCATCAACTGAAAGTCCGACAATACATTCCAAACTTGAAGTCACGTCGCATCTCATAACGATAATCAAAATTTTACACCCCTTTTCATTCCAAACAAACTCCTTTCTGTCATATTAATCCTTCCTTTGTGCAGTAGCTACCGTCCCAAATTGCATTTATGGACTATGTCATTGTCTACCATGATTCCCAAGTCGCTCTAAACTTTTCTCAAGGCATGTGGCTATCCTACCACAGAATCCATATGCTACTCTGCCACTCTCACTTCGGTTAAACCATCTCTTTTAAGCAAATTCTCGACTTCTACTTTTCATACTTGACCTGCTAGCAATTCAACCATACGAGATACCTCCCACCATGTACTTCCTCATCCTTCGCTACCCAAATGCTACCTCAAGTCAATATCTATCTCTGTAGCACCTAAACTAATAAATTTCTACCAACTCTAATCCTCCTCAAAGATCATCTTTCTCGAGCCATCAGTACTAGAAACACTGATTCAATTCTGAAACCGCTAAACACTGCCATCTCTGACAACCGCTTCTTAGGCACTATTTCATAACAACCTGCCCCGAAGGCAAATCAAAGATGACCATAACACCGACGAGCCTTAATGCGTTCAAACAAGGATGATGATACCACGTCACAAATGAGAATTCCACCCCGCTCGAAAATATCAACTCTCGTTACTTCATCAACCAAAGCCTGAACATCCATAGTCCGATTGTCTTTCCTCCGCTTGAATTAAATGTCGAACCTCTAAACCATGCACTGGAAAATCCTTCTTTCGAGTCATTCACTGCCTCGACACATAAACATGCACCCTACCATTACACCAACACCGTGAGATAACAACGTATGAACATCATAATAACTTGTGCATAGCCTCGAAACCATAGGAAATACAAATACTGAGCTGAAACGACAGAACACCCTTCCGCAAGGCGACAATAATAGTCTGCCTGAACACGTAGGGAGAAACATCTTGCACCACGTCTGTAATACCCCCTACAACTCCTCGATGCCCGATTGATGACAAGCGCTCCACATCACATAAGATAGAGTAGGAAGGAAATGAAGGCATAAGCTTCAACGGAATCAAATCGCATGAAGAGGAATCAAGAAAGGAAGTGCTCCTAACAGTCCTGTAGCCTCTCGAAGATAAGTACAGACGTCTCCGTACCGACCCGCAAGACTCTACTAGACTTGATCATGTTGTGAGACCCAAGAGAACCTAGAGCTCTGATACCAAGCCGTCTCGACCCAAAACTCACTATAGGCCGTGATTGCGTCCAACGTCGCCGTTAAGCAAGCTAACAATGAACTACCAACTTGATTATGAACTTTATTATTCTCGAAATCATGAATTTTATTAGATAAAGAAATCAACACATTAAAATCATAGAAACTTAAAATTTTAACAAAATAGATAATAAAAGTGTGTAAATGCTAAGCAAAATCATTAACAAGTTCTAGAACATCCCAAAACCCGGTGTCACAAGTGCATGAGCATTTACTAAGGAGTACAATAATAATACAATATTTGTCTGGAATGTAAATAAGACATAGTAGAGTAAATGGTACGATGGAGACTCTGTGGGCTGTGATACGTAGCCTGGAACGCAACTCATTGTAAAGTCTCCTCAATAGCTGCACCGCATCAAGATGACCACCAATTGAACCCGTCAGATCCTGCACATTTAGTGCAGAAGTGTAGCATGAGTACATAAATCAACGCGTATCCAGTAAGTATCTAGCTTAACCCCGGAGAAGTAGTGACGAGAGGTCGACATTGACACTTACTAGAGGTCCAATAAAGCAATATAATAAATCAGAAGCAGATATGAATCACACAGCAATAATGGGGTAAATATGTGAGTTACATAATCTTCCAAAATTTTTTTTAAGGGGTATGATTTTTTCAGTCTTGTATTATACCTCAACAGCTCAGATATATCAAGTGCCACTATCAAACGGATAAGGAATACCATATAAAAGTCCAGGCATCAGTGGAAAAATAATCTCGTTTCGGACTGCCAGCGATATAACGCACGATTATGCCGAGGTCGTTCTGCCCCATCCAGAATAATATGTACACTGCCGAGGATCGAGCGACACGAACCATAGATGCATCTATTATAGTGTCGATATGTTTGGCCCGCTCCACAAGAAAGGAAAAAACTTATCGAATTATGAGTCACATAAATATAACACAGATATAGGTGCATAATAATTAATATATTACACGATAAAGTCCTAAGTCTACCCCGACATAAATATGCTTTAGCTACGTATGGACTCTCGTCACCTCGTGCGCACATAGCACCCACAACTAGTAGCACATAACAATTACATCACATAGGGGATAGTTTCCCCCTCACAAGGTTAGACAGGAGACTTACCTCGCTCCGAAGTTCCATAACCGGCTCCCGCGCCTCTCTAATATCTCAAACCAAAGCCCATCGATCTGAAACTAGTTAAACAACGTGCAAACCAATAAAAATACACTCTAATACTCATAATTAATCAATTCATAATAATTTCCAACTTCGTTCGAAAAGTCAACAAAGTCAACCCTCGGGCCCACATGCCCCGATTTTAAAAATTATTAAAAATATATATTACCCATAACTCATATGGTCTATATCCATATAATCATCCAATTGCATTCATGAATTTACCCTCGAATCAAGGATTTACCATTTCTCAACTTTGGTGCTTAAAATCCATATTAATACAATCCAAACACGGATAACAATAATAACGAACGAAAATAATTATGGAGAAACATCAAAATAAATGTCAGATATTTACCCCCTTTTTGAGAAGAGAACAACGCCGTGAAAATCACCTCAAACGGAGCTCTAAAACTCAAGATATGCCCAAAATACTAAAATTCTCGGTTTAAACGCTGTCCAGGTGATTTTTCTTCATCGCCTTCGCGGGAGACCTTCGTGTTCGCGAGGAACAATTTTTCATGTTGACTGGTCAACCAAGAAATCCTTTTTCGCATTCGCGGAACCTCTGACACAGAAATGAGCATAACTCTCTCATACTACATCGGAATTCGACAATTCTTATTTCTATGGCTCCGTAATTACGATACAGATCTAATGGTTCAATCCAATCACAAATCAAAGGTCGTTTGCTCTATATAGCGCCCTTTATACCCAAAGAAACGACGCCGAAACATCAAATAAGAGCGTGACACAACCCAAACACCTCCGAAATACACCCACAGCCTCCAGGACCCTATCCAATTACACAAATCGGTCCCAAAATATAACACAAACCTGCTCGAGGCCTCATTCACACCAAACAACATCAAAACTACGAATTGACGATCGAAACCTTTCTTTAAACTTTCAAGCATTCCATCTTTGACGAACGCATCCAATTCATACTTAAACATTTCGGAATGATGCCAAACTTTACGCACAAGTCACAAATCACGATATGAACCTATTCAAAGGCACGGAACCCCAAACAGACTTTGATGATACCAAAGTCCACCTCAAACCAAACTTAGGAAATTCTAAAACTTTCAAAATGCCAACTTTCCACAATAAGCGCCGAAATGCTCCCGGGCGACCCGATATTCAATCCGAACATACACTCAAGTCCGGAATCATCATACGAACCTATTGGAACCTTCAAATCCCGATTCCAAGATCGTTTACTTAAAAGTCAAACCTTAGTCAACTCTTCCAACTTAAAGCTTCCGAATTTAGAATTTTCTTTCCAAATCAACTCCGAACTTCCCAAAATTCAATTTCAAATATAAGTCATAATACCCAAAGTGAAGCTACTTGATGCCTCAATCCGCCGAATGATGTGCTAGATCTCAAAATGACCGATCGGATCATTACACCCTATCATTTGCAATATCACCCAATCCAAAAAAGAAAATTCACAAAATTCAATTTTTGAATTCAAAGCTTCTCTCTCTCACCAGTGTTCTTTTCTTTTTTAAATAAAGTGATTATTTAAAGAAAATTATAAAATCTTAATTTGCAAGATATTAAAATGAACTTGATTAGTCAGTGAAAATCATGTGTGCATTTATAGTTTCTATTTTCGCAAATAATGGACTTGTAGTTCAGTGCACAACACCGTAGTAGTACTTTTTCAAGTGTTTTTCACTTTCCCCTATCTCTATGTATGTGGGAATGAGTTTGGTGGAATGACGGAGGAAGAAGAAGGAGAAAAAATAGGAAAAATTAAAATTTAATACATTATTTTATATAAAATTGAAAAATTATATATTAATTTATAATTAAGTTAAAACTTTAATATTGAAGGTAAATAATTTCAAAAGTAATATAAATAAGTAAAAATTCCGTACTTGAACATACAATGACCAAACCAAATCTATTTGGGCCGAGATCGTCGAATCGATTCGGTATCATGATTCAACTCAGAGTCGTTCTACTATTTATACTTTTAGACTCACTTTGCTTTTAGTTATAGAGAGTGAGAAATTGGATGGAACTGTAGAGAGATAAAATAAAAATTATTTCTTGGCAATTATTAAGAAGCTTTTTTCAATTATTAAAAAGACTCCATTCGTATATCCTCCTACGTATATCCGTGCATATCATCTTATATATCAGTGTGTATTCATTTTATCTACTATATATCATACATATTAATATGAAGAATTTTTATAAACCAGTTTACAATATGATTATACAAAGGTACCGACTGTATTTGTTCGTGCAACAAATACAATTAAGACAAAATACAGAAATACAAATAAATAAAATGTTCTTATTGAGATTTTAACTCAAGACCTATGCGTTCTAACCAACTGAGCTATGAGAGTTTGTTGCTCTCTTGTTTCAATTCAAAATAATTAATCTCTTATTTCATGAATTTGCTATAAAATTCAAATATAGCTACGATGATAAATTTGCTGAAAGTATAGCTACGAATGGTAAATAGAATGTAAATGTTTGACATATCACGTAAATTTCCCTATTAATATACATGTTTATGAATACCAACAAAAATCTTGTGTCATATACACTAATATACAATATGATACACATGTCTATGTATAACACTACAAAATTTGTGTGATATATATTGATATTCAACATGATATATATGCTGATATACAATAGCCAGAATTCGCATTGAATATTTGGTGATTACTTTTTTGGTCAAATAAAAAAAATAGTTTAACCAAGTACAATTTTTTACAACTGTTAGTTCATTGGATGCTTAGATTGACATGTAGGCATATCAAGAAAGATATTAGGAATAATGATACACATGGCAAGGTAGAGTAAAATCCGTAGTGAACAAGATGGGAGAAGCGAGGCGGGGATGGTTTAATGTGAAAATGAGGAATAAAGATGCCTCAATGAGAAATTCTGAAAGGTTGGTAGTGTTAGGTCTATAGAGAGGTAAAGGTAGACCGAGTAAGAATTGTGGAGAGGTGATAAGACAGGACATGACACGTCTCCAGCTCACCGAGGATAGAATGGAAGTCGAGGATTAGGGTAGAAGTTTAGCAGATAGCAAAGCGATTTCTCTCTTTTCTGTGGGAGAGCATGGTTCTAGTTTAGAGCACCTTACTGTTCCCTCTTTTCCTTATTAGTATCAGTATTATTAATCTATTATTATCTTATTTTTTTAATTTTATCACTACTGTTGTGTATTTTATTTTGGTTAATTTTTACTATTTTTGCTGTCAACATTTTTCTTTTCTTTAGTATTTTCATCGTCACTTTTTTACTCTTATGTTTTTTCAAATCTGTTTTAAAAATGCTTTTCTTAAGCCAAGAGTCTATCAAAAATAGTCTCTCTACCTTAGACAAAGCAGGGGTACGATCTGCATACACCTCATCCTTCCCAGATCTCATTTGTAGGATGACACTAGGTATGTTATTATTGTTAGTTCATTGGACTCTAGAAGTTAGCTCTACAAAACTTCATCAGCTACTTGTCAACATGATATAATTCTCAGTTTAAAATAAGTTCTGTTTACCTAAAAAATGAGTAACAATAAATTTGTATGCGGTTTAAAGAATACATGGTTTAATTCAACATGAATAATTTAGAATAATAGATAGATGAATTAAAGACAAAAACAAAACGATTAAACCAATCGCAATGTAATGACTAGGCCTGATCTTAGATTGACGGTAGAGCTCGTCCTCGATCGGACCATCAGTACTAGCTCGATCGCTCACAGAAAAGAACAAGTGTGTAATGTCTTGAACAATATGTAGAAGACAAAAGTATACTTTTATTGCTTTGAAGTGTGTGTTACAATGTATCAGACTAAAGAAAAACTTTTTTTTATATAGTAGGAGAATTTTAATCCTAGTACAAATCTAAAAAAAGGTAAAAAAAAAATCTTATTTTCCCGGTAATTGTTGATCTATAATGAACACCGAACAGGATTCCGCCGTAAAATCTAGTTAAGGGCGAATATTACGGCCCTATCCGTCATGCATAACTATTCACCGTGTCTCTCGAGATACAGAAGCCATACTTGGTCCGGGGTACGTCGCCTTACCGTGTCCGATCTCCAATACATCATTAATTCTTCCCTAATCTCGATACTAGGGGTTCCCAACCTCGATTATAATCACGCCAATCCGTGCTTCCCCTTCGTTCTCTCATCGAGGAATCGGGGGAAACTTTGCCCCCAATTATACCCGTACACAGATAGACTCCTCTTTTTTCGGAGAGTTGGTTTATCGAAGCGATGGGAAGCGATGAATTAACCTCGGTTCCTTCTTCCGTACGTTACAACCAAGTTGACGGGTCAGCAAAATGTCCTATAAGTTGTGTTGTTCAGACTTCAAACACATGTCAGTCACCGGTCGACAATCCTCGAATACAAAATGTCACGCACTGATTACTCTTTTCCTCTATAAAAACTCCTACCCCTTTTCACTTTTTTACTTTCTATTTCAGAGCTGTTTGATTTACCCTCGAATTCTCCACTTAACTCTAAACTCTTCAAATCTTCATACGTTGCTTTTCAGATCTTCATATCTTCATCTTCAAATCTTCAAACTTTTAAATCAGATCTTCATATATTCATCCCCAACTTCAAGCCTCCATATTTTTCTTCAAGTCTTCATATTTTCCATAATTCGATGGCAAAGAATTCTAAATCGGTGCCTCAACAAACCGCTCCTTCAACTTCTAACTCGGCCACGGATGTCGAGGTGTCCGTTCCTAAGGTGGTCTTGGAGCCTCCTTTGAAGATTTTTGTTCCTGGGGGCTGTTCCATCAAAAACGACTTCAAAGTCGAGAAGGCTTCCAGTAAGCAAGACCGAGGTGAGGGGGTATGTGGGTATATATCCTCCATCACCGAAGATATACTCCCCACAGTCTGGGTGGACTGCAACTAGGAGGTCAAGGAGGTGGTCGTTCCCAGGTCCAATGAAGACATCACCAGTCACATGGAGGGGTATTTAAGTGTTTAAACTTACACCTTTACTCTCGTCCTGGTGGACCCTATAATCCTCGGCTTTTGCAAAAGGTATGAAGTCTGCCTTGGGCAGATTCACCCATCCTTTTGGAGGATCGTAATCCTCTTCCGCCACTTCGTAAACAATACTGAAGCATCTTGGTTCACCCTCGACCACCTGCTTCGTCTCTACAATCCCCGAATCTTCCGAGGGGGGCTGATCAAGCTCTTTGTTGAGCAAGTAAAGCTCCATTCTCAAGCATCGATGAAGATTAAGATCGAGGTTGCAGGGGAGGTTCGTTCGGGTGAAAATCAAAGACCTCATTCCCCCCAAATTTCTACTGTACCCTGAAAAGTGGAACTCATCCTGTTAGTCCTCTCCTTTTTGCGTGCTTGCTTTTTCCCTTTGCTCTTTTTCTAATTGCATGCATCTACCGTTGTGCAGCAGTCGACCAAGTTCCTAATGCAATCCCCCGCTTCAAGGAGTGGATCGAGGGGATTTACAAATAAATTCCCCATGGTGAGTCTTTTGCCCAAATAATTACATTTACATACTTTACTTTTATATTTGCTAAGTCTTTTTCCCTTTCACAAGTTTTCCCAAGACCACCGAGCTTCGGCCATTGGATGAGGACGAGGCCCCGTCCTCGCTTGTTGAGCCCTCCGCTTCGGGACAACCTGGAGCTACTGCAAAGGAGGAGAAAAAGAAAAAGAGGAAATCCTCTGGCTCCCCGGACGCCGAGGTAGAGAAGAAGGGGGTTGTTGTCTGGGTCCGCAAAAGCAACAAAAAGAACACCAAAGCCAGGGTACATGACCCCGATTTCCTCTTCCGGTGCAGGGATTACCTTGAGGATGAAGATCTTGAGTTTATTTCTCATGGGTCGACCATAGATGAAGGAGAGCAGGCGACGACCGGGGAAGTTGGCCGAGAGGACGATTCCCCTCTAGCTCGAAAACAATAAGGAGAATCGGAGGCCACGGCCTCCCAAGAAGCTGTTCCTATCCCGAAGGAGGTAGCTGGTGTCTTTGATATCGCGGAAACGCCATCTCACAAAGAGTCCATGCTAGAAGAGGATCAACCCAATAAATAAAAATTAGACGAGATGGCACCGGGCGCAGATGATGCCCTCAACATGTCCTTCAACGGCATGGACATGAGCGCGTTGGAGGACTATTCCGGGATAGGTCACCTAGGGATCCCAAAAAAGGATGTGCTATCGGGGGCAGGCATGCCGAGCTCAAGTCAGAAGCTAGTGAGGCAGTTCTCTGCCCCGAGCGTGGATCTCGATCGTAAAATAATGGTCGTTCTTACTATCCTGACAGATGCTCGAGCGTTGTCCGCCCCGTTGGGTGTGGCTAGCTATCTTCGCTACCTGGTGGCCGAGGAGGACAAGGCAAAAATGAACGAAGTAGGCACATCAAGCCTCTTCAACAAGGCGCAACAGGTATTGAACTGGGTAAGGCGTCTACTCTTTGTATTCTTTGTGAATTTTGCTTAGTTATAACGTGTTCTAACAACCTTGTTATTTTCCAAGCTTCGGTGCTCCACCATGAAAGATTCCTTCGGTCCCGAATGGAAATCAGCCAGCTCGAGTTCGAGCTCAAAGAGCAGGTCCGGAAGAAGGACATGCACAAAGGCCTTAGTAAACAACAAGACGAGGCACTCAATGACCTCCCAAATCTCTGAGCCGAGCTGGAAATGGAGCAGAAGGAGGCCTCGTCCGTGAAACGGGAGCATGCCGAACTGGTTGAGAAGGTAAAGATCTTTGAGGCTAAAAGCGAGAAGCTACTTGTGATGACTACCTACGCAACTTCGCAGGTCCAAGAGAAGATAGACTTGATTGACCAGCTTTGGGCCGAGATGGATGAGGTCAAGACCGCGACCGAGGCGATGAAGAGCAGGATGGAACTGCTGGCTTCGGAAAAGGAGGCCACAAAAGAGGAGCTAGCATCGGTCAAGGACCAGTTTCGAGTGGCAAATAACAAAGCCAACAAGTGATTTCGGTTAAACAACGAACTCTGGGCACAATTGGGTATAGCCATCTCGGAAGAGGATGATATTGGCTGGGAATACACCGTGCTGAAGTTCAAATTAGAGGCAATCTAGGTTGATTCCTCCGAGGTAGAAAAAATGTTGGCGCAGTATAAAGTTGATGTGGAGGTGGCTGAGGCCCGCTTAAGGGCGAAGATCGAGTACTGAAGTGGCTGTCCCGGAGGGAGACCCTCGAAGAGATTCACGCTCGAGGATTTGACCTGTCGGTCGAGATCGAAGAAACCAAGAGGATCGAGGCTGAGGCAAAGGAACTCTATGAGCTTGAAAGTCCCGAAGGTTCTGAAGGTTCCGGTGCTGAGTCGAGATCCAGTAAAGATCAGGCGTAGATGCCTTAGTTCTTTTTTGTTTCACTTTTTGTACATTTTTCTTTCTTGTTTATTTTGAGGCCGTTTTATCATGCCTTTGTAAATAATTTTTTAAGACATGTATATAAAATTTTCCTTTTGGCAACATCGTGTTCTTACTTTTCAGCATTTGTTTGCCATTTTATATCGTACCTAATGCTTTAGCATAGAATCAAACGTAATCTTTGAGCATCCATTCTTTGGAGGTTCAAATGGGGCCCGATTTCGATGGCAACTCCGAATTACTCATCGCTTCAAAATTCAATAAAATCAAAGTCCTTTAAGATGTTTAGGTGTTTTAGTCATATACGACGATGTTTTTGTCGATGGTAACCTTTTAATAGGTTTTGATTATACGTAAAGGTCTTACTTTCTGACTGTGGACTTCGGACGTCTCTAAGCCGTTTTAAGGTGGTCGTAGCCTTTCATATTCGGGCACTGCCTAATAGGCTTGGTTCCTCCGAGATTCGATAAACCGGGTTGTTCGATTTTTCTTTTTCTTGTCGGACGGCAGTCCCCAGGTCGGGGTAGCCCGTGGGCCTTAGGATCTAGGATCCGTTGTGGAGTATCGACGAAGCGAAATGCGTAGTAATAAAGTATAAAGGAAGCAAAGATTTCTTTCATTGTTTTATATGTAGAGTACATAATTGAAGGTGCATAAGCCTTGTGCAGTGGCTAGAGCAGGCTATATGGGCATGCTTCGTTTGACCGTTTGACCCTTATAATAAATCCTAACTACCAAGCCTTGGATTTTGACATATTAAATTTCCCATCTCTAAAGATCTTAACCTAGGGGTAATGGCCCCTAGTATTTGAGGCCGAACTTGTGAGGGCTCAGATACTTTTGGTTTGGTGCAAACGATCAACAATTCTGGTTTAAGGTCGGTCTTCTAAACTAGGGTAGCACCTTTTACTGTTTCCTCGTTAAAAACCTTGCCGAAAAACCCAATTCGAGAAAAAATTGTTTCAAGGAATAAAGAATACAACACGTACTTTCAGACTTAATAGTCATATTTGTCCTTGGCCGAGTACCTGCATAAGTTAGTCCGTAATATAGCGAAATTAAAAAAAGGATTTGAGTTCGTATCTTAGCAGTAGTACCGCTTTAAGTGTCCATGTTCCAGTTGTTTGGTAGTTGTACACCATTTCCCAATTCAAGTTTATACGAGTCTTTGCCAATTATTCTGGCAACTCTCTATGGTCCTAACCAATTCGGGCCCAGTTTCCCGTCGTTGGGGTTCCTGGTGTGTAGCGTTACTTTTCTCAACACCATGTCTCTGACTTGAAAATTTCGAAGGTTGGCTCTTCGATTGTAGTACCTCCCTACTCACTGCTTTTGGGTGGCCAATCTGACCAGGGCAGCTTCCCTCTTTTCGTCCAATAATTCCAAGCTCGTGGCCATGGTCTCGCCGTTTGACATTTCGGTAGCATACTAGAATCTGAAGCTCGGTTCCCCTACCTCGACCAAGGCTTTCGCTCTGTAGACTAGAGAGAACAGGGTCACCCCGGTACTTGATTTCGAAGTCGTACGGTATGCCCACAAGACTTGGGGAAAGATTTCCTTCTACTTTCCCTTTGAATCGATCAATCTCTTTTTCAGGTTTTGGAGTATGTTTTGTTCGTCGATTCCGCTTGCCGTTCCCGCTAGGGTGGTAAGGCATTGATAATATCTTCTTAATCTTGTGGTCTTCGAAAAACTTACTTTCTTCGCTGCCGATGAATTATTTTTCGTTGTCCCAAGCGATCTCGGCTGGTATCCCAAATCGACATATTATGTGATCCTAGATGAAGTTGATGAATTTCTTCTCTTGGAATTTCTCGAAGGCCTAAGCCTCGACCCATTTGAAAAAATAATTTGTCATGAGCAGTATGTATTGGGCCTTATCGGACACCCATGGCAGAGGACCGACTTCGTCCATCACCCACTTCATAAACGGTCACGACGACAAGACCGGGTGGAGCATCTTTCCCCGGTGATGAATCATTGGGGCATATCTTTAGCATTCCTTGCACTTTCGTACGAAGTCTTTCGCATCCTTTTCCATTTCATTCCAATAGTAGCCGTTTATGATCAGCTTTTGAACCAAGGATTCATTCCCCGAATGATTCCCGCAAGTGCCCTCGTGAACTTCCCTCATGGCGTATTCGGTCACTCATAGACCTAAGCATCTAGTCAGCGGGCCGAAAAAGGACCTTTTGAACAATTTCCCTTCAACTAAACTGAACCTGGCAGCTTTGGTGCGCAGGGCTTTTGATTCCTTGGGATCCGATGGAAATTTTCCTGTCTTTAGGTAGTCTACGTATTTGTTTCTTCAATCCCAAGTTAACATTGTCGAGTTCACTTCAGCGTGGCCTTCTTCTACCACCGAATTCATCAGCTGCACTACTGCCCCGAGTTGAATTCATCAGAGTCGATAGACGACCCCAAGTTAGCCAGTGCATCGGTCTCGTTGTTTTTATCTCGAGGTACGTGTTGCACAATCCATTCCTTTAATTGGTGTAGAGTTACCTGAAATTTATCCAAGTACCTCTCCATCTATTCCTCTTTTACTTCGAACATTTCGTTGACTTGATTTACAATGAGGAAGGAGTCACATTTGGCTTTGATCACTTCGGCCCCGAGGCTCTTAGCCAGTTCCAGACTTGTAATCATAGCTTCATGCATGGCTTCATTGTTAGTCAATTTTACCGTTCTAATAGACTGTCTAATTATGCTACCCACATGTGTTTTTAGTACGATAATACTCTTTGATCTCTGCGGCCCATTTGGCCAGCTGGCCTGAGAGCTCGGGCTTATGCATGACATTCCTCAGCAGGTAAGAGGTCACGACACATATGGAGTGACATTAAAAGTACGATTTTAGTTTCCTGGAAGCGCTTAGTAAGGCGAGCGCTGACTTTTCTAGGTGAGGATACCTTGTTTCGACATCGCCTAGGGTTCTACTAACATAATAAATAGGAAATTGTGTACCTTCTTCCTCCCGGACTAGGACACCACTTACCGCCACCTCAAAAACCACCAAGTAAAGGTATAGTTGTTCGTCTGCCTTCGGAGTGTCTAGCAAAAGGGGGCTCGACAGGTACCTCTTGAGTCCTTCCAAAGCTTGCTGGCATTCCGGAGTCCAAGAAATTTTTTTCTTCTTTTTCAATAGTGAGAAGAACTGATGGCTCTTATCCGAGGATCTCGAGATGAACCGGCCCAACGCGACTATCTGCCTGGTCAGTATTTGAACCGCCTTGATGTTATCGACTACAGTGATGTCCTCTGTGGCCTTTATTTTGTCGGGGTTGATCTCTATCCCTCGATTAGATACCATGAACCCGAGAAACTTTCCCAAACCGACCCTAAATGCACATTTCGAACATCCAGTTTACTAGGAGTTGGTAAGTGGCACCGGCATTCTTTAATCCGAATGGCATTACGTTATAGAAGTAAGTGCCGAACTTTGTTCTGAAAGAAGTTTTTTCTTGGTCATCCGGGTCCATCCGAATTTGGTTGTACCCGGAATAGGCGTCAAGAAAACTGAGTATCTCGTGCCTGGCCGCACGTTGATCATTCGATCGATGTTAGGGAAAGGGAAAGAATCCTTCGGGCATGCTTTGTTTAGATCCTTATAATCTACAGACATCCGCATTTTATTTCCTTTTTAAGGCACTACCACTATGTTATCTAACCAATCCAGGTATTTAACTTCCCAGATGGAACCTATTGATACCTCATCCTTGATGAACGCGTGTTTAATCTCGGACCGTGGCCTTCTCTTCTGCTTGATCGGATGGAACTTCGGATCCAAACTCAGGTTGTGAGTGATTACCTCCGGTGGGATCCCTGTCATGTCTAGATGAGACCAAGCAAAACCGTCAGCGTTAGCTTTAAGAAAATCAATAAGTTTTTTCCTGAGCTCGGGGTTTAACCCTATACCAAGGTATACCTTTCGGTCCGATAGGTGCTCGATAAATATAACTTGCTCCAACTCCTCGACCGTTGATTTAGTGGCATCAATGTCATCGGGAGCTATGAATGATCTTGGGACACTATAATCATCCTCATCATCCGCTCCTTGTTCTTCCTGTTTCTCCGGTTCGGCTGAGGCCGATATCATTGATTGCTATTTAGTCTCCTTTTTTTGGTCGGTTCCTCGCTTCTCGATGCTGAGACCGTTGGCACCGGGATCACTTCATGGACAACAAATATTTCCCTTGCGGTCGTCTGTTCTCCGTTGACTTTTTTGACTCCCCCCAGCATGGGAAATTTTAGCACGTCGTGTAAGGTCAAATGTACCTCCCTTATGTTGTGGACCAATGGCCTTTCGAATAAAGCGTTGTATCTCATATCTCATTCGATCACGTAGAACTTCGTTGTTGGATTGTCCTGGCAGTGTTTACCGGCAAAGTTATTTCTCCTTACGTGGTCTCACATGCCATATTGAACCCATTTAATATCCGGACCGCTGGTACAATTTGATCTTGCAACCCTAGTTGCTCTACGACCCTTGACCAGATGATGTTGGCCAAGCTACCTGGATCAATCAACACATGTTTAACCTGAGGTTTATTGATAAGTAAAGTTATTACAGTGCATTATTGTGAGGCTGTACGATTCCCTCGGCATCTTCGTCACTGAACGAGATAGCTCCATCCGGGACGTAATCCCGGGTGCGCTTTTCCCTCGTAATAGACACTTTGGTGCATTTTATCATTGGCTCTTAGGGGACTTCGACTCCCGCAATGATCATGTTGATCACGTGTTAAGGCTCCTATTATTCGACCTGTTTGTTGGCGTCACTGTTTCTCAAGTAGTTTTCGGCTCGCTTGCTTAGGAATTTTTGGAGGTGCTCATTTTTGAACAATCGGGCAACTTCTTCTCTTAACTATCGGCAATCTTCGTCCTATGACCGTGAGTGTGATGCTACTTACATATCAAATTAGGATCTCTCTGGACAAGGTCGAATTGCAATGTTCGGAGATACTTGGTCTCTTTGATGCGCCATATGGCCAACACGATGCTTGCATCATCCACGTTGAAATTGTATTTTGATAATCTTGGTGCTTCCCTACTCCCGAGCACGTGTCAAAACTGCTCTTGCTTATCAGGCCCAGCCGCTCGGCCCTCGATCATTTCTCTTCTCGTTCCTAGTTAGGTGACGCCCGGATCTGTTTCCTCTCCGATACACGCTATATGGATGATACTGATCTCTTATCGGCCTTGGCTCCTGATCAATGATTCTCTTAGATCTTTCATCAGTTTGAATGGGGTAAACAAATCCAGAAGGGCTCCCCAGTTGATCGTCTTCGACCCTGATCTTCGATTGGTATCTGTTGTGGACGTCGGCCCAGGTCATCGCTGGGTAATCCACCAATTTTGTTTCAGCTGTTGAGAGGCCACAGAACTTTGGGGGTTGAGCCCCTGAGTGAATGCCTGAACGGCCCAATCATCTACAACCCTCGGTAGATCCATCCATTCCATCTGGAATCTTGACACAAACTCCCAGAGCGTCTCGTTATCTCTTTGTTTGACCTTGAAAAGTCCTGACTTCCTGGTTTCGACCTTGATGGCCCTGGCTTGGGCCTTTACAAAGGCATCTGAAAGCATAGAAAACGAGTCAATGGAATTGGGAAGCAAGTTGTGACACCATATAATTGCCCCCTAGGATAGAGTTTCCCCAAACGTTTTCAGCAGCACGACTCGATTTCGTCATCTTCCAAGTCGTTCCCTTTGATTGCGCATGTATAGGAGGTCACGTGCTCATTTGGATCCGTGGTCCCATTATACTTGGCAATGTCAGGCATTCGAAACCTTTTTGGGATCGGCTTTGGTGCCGCGCTCGGGGGGAAGGGCTTATGGATAAAAGTTTTTGAATCCGGTCCCTTCTATATCGGAGGTGCCCCCTAGAATCTGATCGATCCTGGAGTTGTATGTTTCCACCTTCTTGTCATTGGCCTCAATCTTTTTCTCGCCTGACTCCACAGGTTTTGTTAATGCTTCAAGGATCTTCATTACCTCTGAAGTTTCTCTGGGCTCGGCTTCACCTGGTCTCACGGTAACTTGTTTGTTTCTCCAAGTATTTTTTTGAGATTGTTCGGGCTCAACCCTGTTACAAACATGGCTTTGGTTTTCAGTTCAAAATAAGTTCTGATTACCCCAAAAATGAGTAACAATTAAATTTTTACGTTATTTAATGGATACATGGTTTAATTCAACACGAATAATTAAGAATAACAGATAGATGAATTAAAGAAAAAATAAAGGATCAAACCAATCACAATGTAATGATTAGGACTGATCTTAGATTGAACAATAAAGCTCGTCCTCGATCGGACCCTTGGTACTAGCTCGGTTGTGCGTGCAAAAAAGAACAAGTGTATAATTTCTTGAACAATAGCTAAAAGAAACAAGTAGACTTTTATTGCTCTGAAATGCGTGTTATGATGTATCAAACTAAAGAAAAATGTTCCCTTTATCTAGTATGAGAATTTCAATCCTAGTACAAATCTAAAAAGGTAAAAATCTTATTTTTCCGGTAATTGTTGATCTATAATGAACACCGAACGGGATGCGCGCCGTAAAATTCGGTTGAGGGCGAATATTACGGCCCCCTATCCGGCATGTATTACTGTTCACCATGTCTCTCGAGGTACAAAAGCCATACTTAGTGCTGGGTACGTCGCCTTACCATGTCCGATCTTCAATATATCGTTCATTCTTCCCGGGTCTCGATACGAGAGATTTCCAACCTCGATTATAATTACGTCAAATCCGTGCTTCCCCTTCATTCTCTCACCGGTGAATCGGAGGAAATTTTACCCCCCATTTTACCCGTACACAAGTTTAGCCAAAAAACACTCACTATGTCTAGATAGGAAAATATCTAGACTCTCTAACAATCCCTTCCATCGATATTGCTTTAGTCCTCGAATATGTAGTTTTATGGCATTTTCTCTTAGTCTGTACCCTCTCTCTCTTCTAAGATTCTCAAATCTTCTCGATTTCATTTTCGCTCCAAATATGATATAGTGAAACAACAAATAAGAATTCCAGAATTTCTGCTCTAAGTCTACAATTGTTAGACTTTTGTGAGAGCCATTTAATTTTACCTTCTTGACTCCCTATCTGTCTTGTTTCACCCAGCCATGTTAATAGAGGAATCCAAATATGTTCAAAGTAAGTGCATGTAAAGAATAGGTGAGAAAAGGCTTCCTTCGCTCCTGAACTACAAAACATATATTCACCATGTATATGAATGTCTCATTTTTCAACCTTTCCACTGTTGCTAGCCTACCCTGAACAGCTATTCAAGTAAGGTATTGGTGTCTTGGTACCAACGCTGATCCCAGGATAACCTTCTTCCAAGATACCTTTTGGTACTGAGGGAGAGAGAAAATATAAGCATTTTTTATGTGATACTTCCATCTTTTATAGCAATTCAGAAGCCCATCATTTAACTCCAAGTTTAGAAATTGTTTGGTGATTATTTGTGATTTTTTTGGATGAATCTAGATTTTGAAAGAGAACAAGCGTGAAATTAGGAGTTAAATATTTTGCTTCTCCCTTTTTTTTTAAAGTTTGTTTGGCAGAATATGGCTATTCATTGCCTAATTTCTTTGACTTTAATTGCTAATTTTTTTTTTTTTTTGTAGTTTGGCATGTAAGGAGGAAAGATTTGGTTGCACAAATAGAATCATTTAGTGCCACCACTTATATTTTGATCCTGTTAATAATTTTTTTAAAAATAAATTGCCTCGCTGCCAGAAATTTAAAGTATGTTTCTAGAATTTTAAAGCATACTGTTAAAATTTTAAAATACACTACAAGCATTTTGTAAAGGTGAGTGGGGCAGCAAACTAAAAATTCTGGGCGGAGTTATTTTACCAAAACATTTCTTAGCAAGATCAAAATATAAAGTGTTATTTTGAAAAGGTCCATCCGGAAAGATTGATTGAGAAACAAAAACCCACAAAATATAATGAGACTCTGAGTGATAATGTTTTGAGTATTAGAAAAGTTAAACATATGGTAATATATCAAGATTTTATAATTTGATTGTTATAAAAAGATGTGATTTTTTTTTGCTAAATCAGATGCTTATATTAAACAACTAAGTAATGTGAGAGTTATAGTTATTACAAGTTGGGATTGTTCAAGCGAACAAGTCTCCAAAATAGTCTTTATTAAAGCGATTAAAATAAATTTGGGGGGGGGGGGGGGG
>MCJB01035416.1:0-39003 GCA_002018475.1 Nicotiana obtusifolia | reverse complement strand
GGGGGAGGGAGGGGGGTTAAGTACTGTAAGGGCTACTACGGTTGCCTGCCATCAAAGGGGGTATTGTTCAATCCATGCTTAACCAAGACATCTGCTACATATTTGCTTCGCGGTAGATATGCCTAAGATCAACTCAACCCATTCCCAGATATCAGTGACTTGCAATCAGAAAGAATGTGTGAGTGGGACTTATTTCCATGTTTGACCTTGGTTCATAGTATCTGTGAACCAGTCTCTATTTGAAGGGAGATAAATTTAATTCCTTAGTTAACCGTAAACCAAGCAAAAGTGCTACTAGTTTAGATTCAGCTGTTGTGGAGGAAATTAGGCTGGTCATAAATTCGCGAATCCATTGACTTTTATAATTACAAAAAATGCATGTGGCACCAACTTTTAGGATAGCGGGATCAAAGGCACCATCAATGTTAAGTTTAAAAAATGTTCAGGCTCGAGGGTTCCATTTTATAGAAAGAGCGCACGTGGCAGCTGTAGGATAATGAGCCATTAAGAAAAAGTGAAATTTTATAAGATAGTATATACTATTATTAACAAACACCTTATTGTGAAGGTTATTAACAAGATTATGATTCTGTGTGATCCAAATATGCCAAATAATAAAAGGAACTAGTAACATAGCAGGAACCTAAATGCCTTGGTAGATAAAGGGGTTTTGAGTATGACGACATTGACTGTAAAGCCAATCATTAAAGTTGGGAGCAGTAGTGTTAACATCGAAGAAAATTCACAATGGTTTGTCGCAGTCCCAAAACAAGTGTTCTATGGTTTCGGAGTACAAACACATGATTGACAGTCGGTATGAAGAAGAATATGTAAAGAATGAAGGTAAGCAGCGGTAGGAAGTCAGTTTTGATGCACTAACTATAGGAATATTTTAAGTTTATTTAGTATATGTAGTTTCCAAATCTAGGAGATTGCAGCAGCATCCATTACAATAGGTTGGAGTTACTGGAGAAGTAGTTGGTACGCCAATTTCATGGAGAAAGTTCTTCTTTGATTGGGGAACCAGCAGAACGTCTCAAGGCGCGAAAAGTAAGGGTTGAAGTAAGTACTGTGGATGAGGGTAGTGATAGTAAGAGGGAGGAATAAAAAAGGATTTCTAAATTATCATTGATCATTTTGCAAAAGTTGGGACAACGTTAAGGTAGATTCAGATAGTTGTAAGGGACCCTGAATAAGACTCCTACGTATGGAATTGTTGGGAAGCCAAACATCATGCCAAGAATTGATATCAGAACTCGATCCAATATGCCACTTAGTTCCCTTGGTAGTAAATGTGTGAACTTTGAGGAGACTTTTCCAAATAAAGGAGGCGTTGGACCTAGAAAGAGTGTCAGATGTGGTAGTCTGAGCCAGACGATATTTAGAAGAAAGAACTTTAATCCAAAGGGCGTGGGGATGTGATAGAAGTGCAATCTAAACTTGTAACTACCGCCAAATTCTTGCCTTTTGTTTTTTGAATGCCCAAACCTCCTTTTTGGCGAGGTAAGGTTACATTGTCCCACTTAACTAAATGAACTTTCCTTTTATCAGGTATAGAACCTCAAAGAAAATTCCTTTGAGTTTTGTCAATACTTTTTTTTGTGACAAATTATAAGATTTTGTCAATACTGTTTATAATTTTGGTCGATAAAATATTATTTTGTATGACATATGTAGGAATAGAAGCAAGGATGGATTTGGTCAAAGCGGTTCGACTGGGAAGATTAAGAAAACTTAGTTTTTCAGCACTAAAGATATTATTCATGCGAAGTCTAGGATATATTGATAGTCTTGGCTTTTAGGCTGGAAGTTTGTGATTGGAAGTCCCAAATATTGACCTACCGTAGTAGAGATACACATATTGAGAATAATAGAAACAGCTAATTGTATTGATTAAGGAGTATCCGGAGAAAATATAACTTTGGATTTAGCGTGGTTGATTTGGCCCACAAGAGAGCAAAGTTGTTGAAGCACAGTGTTAATAGTAGTAGCATTTTTTGTATCCGTTTTCGCGAATAAGATAATATCATTCGCAAAAAGTAGATGAGATAGGGCAGGGCTGATAAGTGTGTATTTTAACCACTTATTAGTATCTTCTTGCTTTAATTATTAGTCTGCAAGTAGTGATTTTTTTTTTTGAATCTAATATAATTGTATGAATTGCAGGTATGCAAGCGGTTTGAGCTCAATGAAAGAAATATAACTCAAAAAGGAGCGTCCCGCCTCAACAAGTCAAAGAGGATCAATTCAAAGAATTGTGCGATCTGCAGAACTTATTATACGGTCGCAGATGAAGATGCGGCAAGCAAAAATGCAAGTGCGGCCGCAACTTTAACCTTGAAGCTTCAAAAGGATTTAACAGAAGCGCGGTCCCCACACCAAATTGTGTGGCCGCAAAAGTTGGTCGCATTATCAAGCTTGGAAAAGTTCAGAGAAGTTGTCGAAGATCAAATGTAAAGCGTCCTTAGACCGCGGTCCGTCGCCAAAATGTGCAGCAGCAAAAGCTGAAGTGTGGCTGCAGAAGCTATTATGCGGCCGTAAAATCCCTCCCACTGCAAGAGCAAAAGAAGAAAATGCGGTCCGCAACCATATTGTGCGGCCGCAGATCTCGAAGGGCATTTTTATCAGCAAATTTCTGGGCACTATAAATAGATGGGAAACACTTTTTCAGGATAACTTTTGTACTTTGGCAGCTGGTGGCGGTTAGAGTTTACTATTTTGAGCAATTTGTGACAAAAATTAGAGAAGACTCACTACTTTTATCTTTTAATTTTTATTCTAAGTCTTCAATTACTTCTCCCTTTTCATTTTCCATCACTTTGATTATGAGTAGCTAGATTCAATCTAGGGTTGTAACCCAACCCTAGTGTATAAAACTTATGGGTGTTTAATAGTAATACTTGTTTTTGATGGGGTATTTGTTATTTAGCCTTGTTTATGCTTTATATCTGAAATTAATGATTGCAAATATTAATTTATGCCTATTTGACTTAGTTCTAGTTTGAGAAAGAGGAACCTAGTATAGAAAAACTTGGCTAACAATAAATTGGACTAGTTAAGGTTTTAATTAGTTTGATTAAAGGATTTGAACTATAGATAGGGATAATCTAATTTGGGTTCATATCTGCAACGACCGATCGGTCGTTTTGAGCTCTAGCGCATCGTTCAGTGATTTGAGGCCTTAAGTAGCTTCACTTCAAGAATTATGACCTGTACGTATGGTCGGAATTGAATCTCGGGAAGGTTGGAGTTGATTTGGAAGAAAATTCTAATTTCGGAAGCTTTAAGTTGGAAGAATTGGCTAAGATTTTGACTTTTGAGTAAACAACCTCAGAATCGGGATTTGACAATTCCAATAGGTTCGTATGATGATTTCAGACTTGGGCATATGTTCGGATTGAGTATCGGATCACCCGGGAGCATTTCAGCGCTTAATATAGAAGGTTGGTATTTTAAAAGTTTAAGAAATTCTTAAGTTTGACTTGAAGTGGATTTTAATGTTATCGATGTTCTTTTGGGCTTCCGAGCGTTAGAATAGGTTCATGTTTGTGATTTATGACTTGTGCGTAAATTTTGGCGTCATTACGAAATATTTTGATAAAATCGGACACGTTCGTCGAAGTTTGAAGGTTGAAAAGTTGAAAGAAAGGTTTTGGCAGTCAATTTGTAATTTTGATGTTATTTGACATGGTTTAAGGCTTCGACTTAGTTGGTATTGTACTTTGGGATGTATTGGTATGTTTGGACGGGGTTCCGGGGGCCTCCGGTGCGAATCGGATTGAAAACGGATCGAGTTTGGACTTGGGAGAAATATTGAAGCAGCTGGCATCTGGTGTAACCGCACCTGCGAGGTTTTGGCCACAGGTGCGGAGCCGCATAAGCGGCCAAGAGGGTGGCAGAGACGCTTCTGGGCGAGCTGCGCAGGAGCGCACATACGAGGAAATGTCCGCACCTGCGAAGCCGCAGAAGCGGACTTTGGCATGCAGGTGCGTGAGCGCAAAAGCGCTTGTTGTCCGCAAAAGCAGAAGCGCAGAAGCTATTTGGGCCACAAAAACGGAGGTTACTGGATTGAGTTGGAGCCGCACCTGCGATGGATTTTCCGCAGGTATGGAGCCGCAGAAGCGGCTATTGGACCGTAGGTGCGAAGGTCTGGCTGAGATGTGTTTCTTTAAAACGAGGGTTTGGCTCAATCCCACTTGATTTCGTCCATGGGAGCCGATTTTGAAGCACTTTTGGACTGTCATCTTCATCAATTATCATGGGGTAAGTGAATGCTTCACTTTGTGAGTTAAATACATAGTTTATATATTGATTTAAGCATGAGAATTTTTAGAAATTGGGATTTTGGTAGAAAACCTAGAAAATTAGTATTTTTGGATTTTGACCACAATGTTGGACATGGAATTTTAAATAATTTATGTATTTGAGTTCACGGTGTTATGGGTAAGGTTTATCATTGAAAATTTTTAAAATCCGAGCACGTGGGTCTGAGGGTTGACTTTATCGACTTTTCGAGCGAAGTTGAAAATTATTTATGTTGATTAATTATGGGTATTAGAATATATTTGGATTGGTCTGCACATTGTTTGAATAGTATTGGATCGACGGGCATTGGTTTGAGGTGTTAGAGAGGCCTTTGAGCCGGCTGTGGAACTTCGGAGCGAGGTGAGTCTGTGAGGGGGAAACTACCCCTTAGGTAATAATTATTGTTATTTGTAACTAGTTGTGGATGCTACATACGCATGAGGTGACAAGAGTCCGTACATAGCTAAAAGCATGTTTATGTCCGGGTAGACTTAGGATCTTATCCTGTAATATTTGAATTATTTGAACTCATTCTATTGGCTTGATTAATTAAAGTTATAACTGAATTTAATTAGAAACAAATGTATGTATAATAGGCCGAGCACTAACACTTTGAGTTGTGGCGAGTTATTTGAGAAGTGTAAAGATTATATTTGTTAGGTGCTCATGTACTGTATTGTAAACACGTGTCTCGTAATTCATTAACTTCCTTCCTTTTTCTTGTGGAGCGGGCCGAACGCCTCGGCAGTATATAGATGCATCTATGGTTTGTGCCGCACAACCCTTGGCAGTGTACACATTATTCTGGATCGGGACCAAACGACCTCAGCAGAATCGTGTATTATATCGCTAGTAGTCTGAATATTCACGAGCTATTCTCTCCACTGATGCCCGGCATTTACTTGGTATTCCTTATTTATTTGATAATGACGCTTGACATTTTCTGAGCTGTTAATTAGAATACAAGATTTAGAAATTTTTTGCTTTAAAAGAAGTAATTGGAAGATTATGAAAATTACAAATTTACCCCATCATTGCCGTATGCTTCATATCTGCTCATGTTTTGTTACACTATTTTATTAGACCTTTAGTAAGTGTCGATGTCGACCCTTCATCACTATTTCTCCCGGCATAGGCTAGATACTTACTGGGTACGCATTGATTTGCGTACTCATGCTGCACTTCTGCACTAAATGTGTCGGATTTGACAGGTTCATTGATGAACCTTGGCGCGTAAGTGCACCTGTTGAGGAGACTTCACGTGAGCTGTATACCACGCTATGCATCGCAATCCACCGAGTCTCCATTATACTATTTACTGTATTCTATCTTATTACATTCAGGACAGATGTTGTATTATTATTGTACTCATTAAAAAATGCTCATGCACTTGTGACACTGGGTTTTGGGGATTCCTACGGGTTGTTTGTTATTGTAGTTGTTATGATTTTAAAATATAAAAATGGGTAATTAAGTTGATAAATTAATGTTGGTTTGCCTGACGGCGGCATTAGGTGCCATCACGACCTATAGTGGATTTTTGATCATGACAGCTTGGTATCAGAGCGTTAGGTTCACTTAGGCCTCACGAGTCATGAGCAAGTCTAGTAGAGTCTTGCGGATCGGTACGGAGACGTCTATACTTATCTTCGAGAGGCTACAGGTTGTTAGGAGCACTTCCCTTCTTGATTTCCTCATCGTACGGTTTGATTTCATTGAGGCTTGTGCCTTTATTCCTTCCTACTCAATCTTATGCGACGTGAAGCGCTTGTTATCAATTGGGCGTCGAGCTACACTGTATTTTCAATGGTTTTGAGGCTATGCACGGATTGCTATGATGTTTATACATTGTTATCGCACAGTGTTAGTGTAATGGTAGGGTACTTGTCTATATGTCGAGTTAGTGAATGACTTGAAAGGGGAATTTTTCAGTGCATGATTTAGAGGTTCAGCATTTAATTCCAACAAAGGAAAGGCAATCAGACTGTGGATGTTCAGGTTTTGGTTGACGGAGTAATGAGGCTTGGTATTTTCGAGCGTGGTGGAATTTTCATTGTGATGCGGTGTCGTCGTCCTTGTTTGAAAGCATTAAGGTTCGTCGGTGGTATGGTCTTCTTGATTTTGCCTTCTAGGCAGGGTGTTGTGGAATGGTGCCTGAGGGGCGGTTGTTAGAGATTGCAGTGTGCAGCGGTTCAGAATCGAATTGGTATTTCTAGTATCGATGGCTCCAGAAAGATGATCATTTAGGAGGTTGAAAGTTGGCAGCAATTCATTAGTTTAGGTGCTACATGTATGGATTTGATTTGAGGCAACATATGAGCAGCGAAGTATGAGAAAGGACATAGCAGGAGATGTCCCGCGGTAGTTGAACTTCTAGCAGATCAAGTACGAACAATAGAGGTCGAGGAGTTGCTTAAAGGAGATGATTTAACTAAAGTAAGAGTGGCAGATTAGCATATGGATTCTGTGATGGACTAGCCGCGTGCCTTGAGAAAGTGTAGAATGGTTTGGGAATCGTGATGGAAGGAGATTTGGTCTACGGATTTATTTGGGATGGTGGTTACTGTACGGAGAAAGATTGAATATGGCAGAAAGGAGTTTGCATGAAATAAAGAGGGGTGTGGAGATTTGATTTTCGTTTCGGATGCAACATCACTTTGAGTTTGGAGCGTATTGTTGAACTTTCAGTTGATGTCAATGCGAAAGGAACATACTTATACAGCCAGTGGGAGCATGGGCTCAGGAGAAATTACTAATTTTGTGGTAGTTGTAACTTGTGCAGCGCCGTTGGAAGATGTCGGCACGGAATTTCACAGGTGGGTTATCTCCTGTGGGCAGGTTAGCGATTTTGCGTGATGTTGATAAAGCTTCTGCAAAGAATACTACTTGCTATCCAATAAGAGGCTGAATATGTGATTGTGACTATTGATTCAAAATGTTCATGAAAAGCTTAACAAAGGACTTCGAGAAATTTGGCGGGTTAACGGTAGGGGGTCATGGAAAATGAGAAGGAGGAATCATTGTGGGGTCTACATTATGTGATGGTAGTTTAAAGCTAAGTGGGGGAGCCCCACCATCTACGATCGGATCGCGTGGTTGTCGGCTTGTGCAGCTTCTGGTTATCGGTGCATTGGTGGATTATTTGTGACTAAGAAAAGGAAACATCAGGGGTAATTTGAGCAGAGAAATTAATAAACGTGTGCTATACTTCGCCTTATCGATTGAGGTGCAGGATTTGGGAAGGCTCCGAGTTTATTCTTCTTATAGATGAACTGTAAAAGGAAAAGAATTCAGCTGGTTGCTTCTTTAAGGGTGTGTTCGGTTATATTTAGGATCAGGTCAGAGTGGGTGACTCTCAACAACGGTTCTAGTGGGTTCAAGAATTAAAGTGCAGTGCCTAAGGATTTCGGGTCCGTTGTGTGGTTAAGGATCAAACCTTCATAGTGGATTGCGAACGGGACTCGAATATTCTATGTTATCGTCGAGTATGCAGTGTAGTATTGGAGGAAAGGAAGAATTAACTTCGGATTCGTGGAAGGGCTGGCAGAATGGGTGTACCAGTTAGAGATGTTATTGATTGCATAAAGGGTATGAGATGGTTCATGAGTATTGAGACGATGTGGTCTCGCGATTCGGATCACTCGATATGAGTGCAGATTGGGTTCGTATGTTTGAATGGAGATATTATTATTTCTGAGGAAAGTCCAGAGTAAATTGGAATATGTTTGGTCGTTTAGTAAGGTTGAATCAGCAAGATTGTGGAAATGATTAGTTCCTTCGGCGTGGGAAGTCATACATGTGGTTTGTAGTTGTGCGTGTGGGCTTGGCAGCCACCATAACTTGATTGATTTTGGGAGTATCGGGTTCGAATGGTCTTGTTGTGTAAATGGATTCCGGAAGAGTCATGGCAGTCTAGATCACGACTTCAGGTTTGTATTTTCTACGATTTGGGAATTCAGTTGCGTATTGCATTGGCCCTTCAGAAATGAGCTAAGTGAAAGGTTTCTAGCCAATTAAGTGTTCATCCTACTAGTGGTTCTGGGGTTATGATGAATTCTTGTACTCTCGTATAGCGGCATGATGGGTGCAGTGAGCAGCGTGGGAATTAGAAGTTGAGGATCAAGGTTGCAGTTCGGTGTTGATAAGAATGCCAAGAGCTCGGATGAGCAGGGAAAAATTCAAATGCTTAGAGTAAGCTGGCGTTATCTTAGTGTCGCCCGAGAATGGTGTTCTGTGGAAGAGGCAGTGTGTATTAATTTGCGGATTGTGATTCGCCATGCAGAATTAGTACGGTTGGTGGTATGGATGTGCGGAGTTTGCTACCTAAGCAGAAGGTCGTGGGAGCGTACCCCAAGGGGAGATTTGTATAAGTGTGGCATGTTAGTCACTTGATTGTCAAAGATTAAGACCAAGTATGGAGGTGGTGGTAATATCGCAATGCGAGAGTTTATGCTTGAGAAGCGTCCTATTCCTTGGGCTGTGGAGTGTGGGAGTTTGTTTTGGAGTTGATGGTTGTTCTTATATGTCATGAATAGGGCCATTATGGATCTTTGGAAGGTTATTGGCCCAGTATGGTATGATCAGAATCGGTGTGAGGTCCGTTTGTGGGTCTAATGTGAGCGTGTGCTCTACGTCAGGTCGGATGTGTTCGTTCATCATAGCATTGCTTACAGAGGAGGCATCGGGCATTGGATGTAATTTCTGCCGTCAGTTATTCCATGTAAATCTCTATTGTGCCATGTGGGTTGTGAGACTTCTTGATTATTCGTACACGTGTTGAGGTCCTGTGTAGCTTGTGGTATTACATGAGCAGGATGGTTCTCGAGATGTAGGTCATCATTGCACCTTAGTTGTACTTGGATTTTGTAACGTATGGCGCTATCCGTCTCCCTAGAATTTGTATTAAGCACTTGGCGTCATTGTGGTCGATACTCGGGCATTTCGTAAGTATAAGCGTTATGGCTTGATGTGTGTGTTTTCTTCTTGATGTTATGTGCATATCGGGTGGCCCGCCGCCATGGGTATATTGTTTTGATCGGGTGGCACGCCGCCACGGGCATGTTATGTGGATCGGATTACACGCCGCAACAGTGTCAAGTCAGATCGGGTTGCACGCCGCAACAACGAGATGTTGAGCATAGATCCTTACACTTATTTTGTGTGCCTTGTTTTCATCCCTGAGGTAGGTTCACATCATTTATTCAGCCGTTTTATTCGTTATGCGGGCTGGGTAGTTCTTTTTCCAGAGTTCATTTTTCCCTTATGTATCACATTCGAGTTTGTAGCTTGCTGGCGCATTGTGGGCGTCATATGAGATTTTTGGCAGTGTTAGAGATGGCTTATTATCTGAGTAGCCTGTACTGGGTGAGACGAGGTTATTGGACTTGGGATCAGTTCGATAGGAGTTATGAAGGGTATGTTAAAGAGAAAATATCGTTATCAGTTCAGAATGACGGATGGTTCTTGTCCGGAGGAGAGAGTCCATGGTTTATTGATTCAGTAGGTAGTTAAGAGTTTCTACACATCTCCTTCGTCGTGACAGTACTGCAAGAATTGGAACAAGGCTTACATGTGCTATGGCGTGTATTGCAGGCATTAGATTCGTGAAATTGCAGCTATGGTGGTTGGAGGATGTTATTATAGGCAACCGACTTATGTGGTGCATGGTGTGATTTTGGCAGAGGTGCATGATCATGTTTTGGTAAAGTGTGTGGTGATTAGTACGGTGTTCGTATGCTAAAATCAGGTCTTGTAGAGAAATTCGAAGGTTGAAATTTGGTTCTAAGGCTTATTGACTAAATAACGGAAGGATCTTCAGTCTAACTCGAGCTAATGTGTTCAACTGGATTGTGGTGGCACGGGTAGGTGCACGAGGTGTTAAACCATGATTTTAGACAATTTCGGAGCAGTCCTTAACACGTTCGAGGTCAAACGTATGTTTAAGTGAGGGAGAATCTAATGACCCGACCGGTCATTTTGAGCTCTAGCACGTCGTTCAGCGGTTTGAGGACTTGTGTAGCTTCACTTCAGGTATTATGACTTGTACGTGTGGTCGGAATTGAATCTCGGGAAGTTTGGAGTTGATTTGGAAGAAAATTCTAATTTCAAAAGCTTTAAGTTGGAAGAATTGGCTAAGATTTGATTTTTGAGTATACGACCTTGGAATTAAGATTTGAAGGTTCCAATAGGTTCGTATGATGATTTCGAACTTGGGCTTATCTTTGAGTTGAGTATCGGATCACCCGAGAGCATTTTGGCGCTTATTATAGAAGGTTGATATTATAAAAGTTTAAGAAATTCTTAAGTTTGACTTGAAGTGGATTTTAATGTTATCAATGTCCGTTTAGGATTTCGAGCCTTGGAATAGGTTCGTACAGTAATTTATGACTCGTGCACAAAGTTTGGTTTCATTCCGGAATATTTTGAAAAGAATCGGACGTGTTTGTCGAAGTTTGAAGGTTGGAAAATTGAAAGAAAGGTTTTGGCCGTCAATTTGTAATTTTGATGTTGTTTGACGTGGTTTAAGGCTTCGACTAAGTTTGTATTATACTTTGGGATGTGTTGGTATGTTTTGACTAGGTCCCGGGGGCCTCTGGTGCGAATTGGATTGAAAATAGATTAAGTTTGGACTTGGGAGAAATGCTGAAGCAGCCGGCATCTGGTGTAACCGCACCAGCGAGGTTTTGGCCGTCGGTGCGGAGCCGCAGAAGCGGCCAAGAGGGTCGCAGAAGCAGTTCTGGGCGAGCTGGGCAGGAGTGCAGATGCGAGGAAATGTTTGCACCTGGGAAGCCACAGATGCGGAGAGGAGATCGCAGAAGCGAAATTAGCCAAGAAGGCCTAGGGCCGCAGAAGCGGACTTTGGCACGTAGGTGCGTGAGCGCAGAAGCACAGAAGTGCTATTTGGGCCGCAAAAGCGGATGCTGCTGGATTGAGTTGGAGACGCACCTGCGATGGAATTTTTGCAGGTGTAGAGCCGCAGAAGCGGTTATTGGACCGTAGGTGCGAAGGTCGAGCTGGGCAGTGTGTTTCTTCAAAATGAGGGTTTGGCTCAATCCCACTTCATTTCGTCCATATGAGTCGATTTTGGAGCACTTTTGAAGTTCCATCTTCATCAAATATCATAGGATAAGTGAATTCTTCACTATGTGAGTTAAATACATGGTATATATATGGATTTAAGAATGAAAATTTGTAGAAATTGAGATTTGGTTAGAAAACCTAGAAAATTGATATTTTTGGATTTTGACCACGAAATTGGATATGGAATTTGGAATAAATTATGTATTTGAGTTTGCGGTGTTATGGGTAAGGTTTATCTTAAAAAATTTTCGGAATCCGGGCACGTGGGCCCGAGGGTTGACTTTATCGACTTTTCCAACAGAGTTGAGAATTGTTTAAATTGATTAATTATGGGTATTAGAATATATTTGATTGGTTTACACGTTGTTTGAATAGTTTTGGATCGACAGGCATTGGTTTGAGGTGTTAGAGAGGCCTTGGAGCCAGTTATGCAACCTCGAAGTGAGGTAAGTCTCCTATCTAGCCTTGTGAGGAGGAAACTACCCCCTAGGTGATAATTATTATTATGTGCAACTAGTTGTGGGTGCTATGTAAGCACGAGGTGACGAGAGTCCGTACGTAGCTAAAGCATGTTTATGTCGGGGTAGATTTAGGATCTTATCCTGTAATATTTGAATTATTTGAACTCATTAGCTTAATTAATTAAAGTTATAACTGAATTTGATTTTGAAATAAATGTATGTATAATTGCCCGAGCCCTAACACTTTGAGTTGTAGGCGAGTTATTTGAGAAGCTTAAAGATTATATTCGTTATGTGCTCATGTACTGTATTATAATCACGTGTCTCGTAATTCGGTAACTTCCTTCCTTTTTCTTGTGGAGCGGGCCGAATGCCTCGGCAGTATATAGATGCATCTATGGTTCGCGTCACACGACCCTCGGCAGTATACACATTATTCTAAATTGGGCCGAACGACCTCAGCAGAATCGTACGTTATATTGCTAGTAGTCCGAATATTCACGAGCTAATCTCTCCACTGATGCCCGACATTTATATGGTATTCCTTATTTATTTGATAATGACGCTTGGGCTAGATATTTACTGGGTACGTGTTGATTTACGTACTCATGTTGTACTTCTGCACTAAATGTGCCGGATCTGACAGGTTTATTGATGATCACCTTGGCGCGTAGGTGCACCTGTTGAGGCGACTTCACGTGAGCTGCATTCCAGGCTACATATCGCAGTCCACCAAGTCTCCATTGTACTATTTACTGTATTATATCTTATTACATTCGGGACAGATGTTGTATTATTATTGTACTCCTTAGAAAATGCTCATGCACTTGTGGCACTGGATTTTGGGGGTTCCTACGGGTTGTTCGTTATTGTAGTTGTGTAATTCTTTCATACGATTTAATTAAAGAAAATTATGATTTCAAAATACAAAAAAGTTAATTAAATTGATAAATTAACGTGGCTTGCCTGACGGCGGCGTTAGGCGCCATCATGATCTATAGAAGATTTTGGGTCGTGACAATATCAATCGTTAAGATTGAGAGGTATTGAGTGGGTGGGTACTTGAGAATTGAAAGTCATAACACACCCAGGGGCAGACCACGTGGCGCTAAGAGAGTTCAATTGAACGCGCTTCATCAAAAAATAATGTGTATATGTATAAATGACGACTAAAGCAGCATAAATTATGTAAAAAAATTATATTTGAACCCACTTGACAAAATCTTTGCTCTTGCAAAGTGAAGCGGGTTCTTAATATTGGTGAGGTCTTGTGCTCGAATCCTTTCATCTTATGTGCCTATTTTATTTTTTTGTTTGTAATAATTGCAACAAGAATCACAAAAGAAAAAAAACTCATAACGATAGCAGCATAGTTGGATATAATTGTCTTTGCAATCAAAGCAAATTATTTTCCTTGAATGTATTTTGCAGTTTTTGTTGTTTTACTTTATAGTTTATTTTCTTTATAAAATTCAATAAAAATTATATTGAAGTTTATTTTACTCCAGAAGGTAATTTTAGTTCTCCATTTCATAAAACTTGCTAAGACTTGCACAGTTGCAAGTATATTTGTTTGAAATTATTTGTCATTTGTTAGTTTAATTTAATTTAGTTTATGTTGAAATTTTTTCATTCTTTCTTTTTGGTTTGTGTGTGTATAAACTCTCTTTCTTTGGTTATTGGTGTTAATTTAGTTTAATTTGTAACTCTTTCCTTATTGTCTTCTTTTGCAAATAATAACTTGTTACTTAATAAATGCTAAAAAGAATTTATAATAAATCAAATTTCTTTGAGTTAATAAATTTTAAATTGGTCAAGAATTTTTTTGATAAAGTTTAATAAATTTGCTGAAGTTAGATTTTTTAAATTTAAATAAGCAAAACAAAAATTTAAATATAGAGTATTGACTTTAAAAGATCTTTTTTACGAGATCACATTGTGAGCAATAAAGACAAAAAAAAAAAAGTACTCCTCGAGCCTTATGCCGTTTGTATTAGTTATGGACTTCTATGATTGAACTCGCTTGCACAAAATCCTGGGTTCGCCGCTGAACACACCCAGATCTACCCAACAAGCATTGATTTACTCTACCCATTAAGTTTACACCTAGGTAAAGGCTATATCCTAGACTTTTCTCTTATTTTGATATAAACACCAAAAATATTCCATTTTCTAGTTGCTTGTTAGTAGTTTAATTTCATAGACATAAATTTAGAAAACAAACTCTCACTATGTTGAAAGATAAATCAAGTTATTTCAATTTTCTCTCTTGAGTGTTTACCTTAGCATCAATCTAAACTCCATGTGGGTTCGACCTCGACTCGTGTTGGATCTTTATAATTGCGACGGTCGTTTCATACTCGTTTCTTGGGTATGAATTGGACGTGATCAAGGATCGTTACTAGATAGTTTGATGTACTATTAGCCATAGATAGATTGATAATCCTAAAAAAGGTTTCCATGCATATAATAAAAAGGTAGGGAGATAAAGGGTCGCTCTGGCAAATACCTCTAGTCGGGGAGAAGAAAGAAGTCAATTTTTCATTGACGAGGATGGAAATAAATGAGGAAATACAAATCATAATTAGGGAGATCAAGGGCAAAGGAAAGTTTAGTCTAGAGAAAGTGTAGTGAATAACGGTCAAAAGTTTTTTCTAAGTCAATTTTGAGTAGCATGTGACCTTGGCGGCCTTTTGTGGTCTTAAAGAAGTGAACAACTTCTTGCACTATAATGGCATTTTCGCGGTTCGACGACCAGGAATAACGCTACATTGGCAGGGGCTGATAATAGTATCAAGATAAGGATGAAGATGATTAACAATAATTTTTGTAATAGTTTTATAAATGGTGTTGCAAAGACCAATAGATCGATATTGGATTATTCTCTCAGGATATATGTTTGATTAATGTCTAGAGGAATGGTGTCAACTGAAAATACATAGAAGCATATTTGTTAATTGCATCTTGGGTATTAGCCCAATATTTTTAAAAGAAGATAGGGTAGAGGCCGTCAGATTCAGGTGTTTCAGGTGTTTGAAGGGGCTGAAAAGAGTATGTTGCATTTGAAATTTTTACAGTAGTGAGAGGGCATGCTAGGTGGCAAAAATTTACATCAGTAAGCGCATTTGGTGCTAGCACGACAACTTGTTTAAGGCTAAGAAGAAGTTCTGCAATGTAAGTAGTAATAAAATGATCAATGATAAGGTTTATGATAGTAGGAGGGTCAAATGTCCAATTGCCAACCGGATCATAAAGATCAAGAATTCTATTTTTACAGCAGTTGTGAATAGTTGAGAGATGAAAGAAGTTGGTATTTGCATCTCCATCATAAAGATTTTGAATTCTAGATTTAGTTTCCAGAAAACCTCTTCATTTTGAAGGAGGAGGTTAAATTCCTGTATGAGGGCATGTTCTAGAGTCAAAAATCCAATTTATGATGGGGAAGCATTTTTTGAAGGATGTTAATTCTGACTACGAGGATCTTCTTCTTCTTAAATATATTACCGAAGCATGTGTAATTCCAACTTTTGACTACACTGGTAAATTTTGTAACCGTAGCTAAATAGTTGTCCTTATGGAACCAAATATTATCAACAAGAGGTGCAAATACGGTATCACGACCCAAAATCACGTGACTGGCACCCGGTACACTACCCAACTCGAGCGAGCCAAACAATATAATGCACTCAAACCATGTGCATGAAAACCAATTTAACTGCGGAATCTCTTTGAAAATCATATATATTTTCAAGTTAAATGACGAAATATTTTTCCAATTCAAAATCACACATGACGCCTTTCATGATGATAATGAGACCAAATGCAACAAATATCTTTTTATATATGTTGTGTACCATCCCGTTACTACAACTCATCAAAACTATCTATGGGGTCTCTATACCAATAATAGAAGTCAATTTTTGGGTCAATGCTCGACTAATATAAAATAAATGGACAACATGATAGCTACCACGAAATAGGAGTGATGCCTCACCATATACTTTGGGAAGAGATCCATCCTAGCCATGTCGGCATGCCACGTATCATACCCCTCATCTTGAAATAGTATAAGTACTCATCACCTCACATATACGTTGTTCCAACACATAAAACATGTAGCAAATAGATTAACAAGTCCTAATCCCTCAAGTCAAGATTAACCATGGCACTTACCTCGCTCCACAATCAAATCAAAGCTCAACTGGGCTTTGCCTCTAGAATTAGCCTCCAAACCAATCAAATCTAACCAAATATAGTTCATATCATTCAAATAAGCTTTAGAAACTACCCCACGAGTGAAAAAGGTTCAATCTTTAATGATTTCGGAAAAAAATCAACAAAAGTCAACCCGGGGTCCGCTTGGTCAAAATCCGAGATTCGGACCAAAACCTAATCACCCATTCACTCCCGAGCACGATTATGTGATTTGTTTCGAAATCTGATCCCAATTCGAGGTCTAAATCTCAATTAAATCCCCAATTCTACCCAAATCCCTAATTTCTACCATGGAAATCCTAGATTTGAATTGAAATCTCATGAATTGTAATGGGTAATTGAAAGGAAATAGACTAAAGTCACCTACCAATGAATTTGGGAAGAAAGGTCTCTTGGAAAATCGCCTCTAGGGTGTTTAGGCTTGAGAAATTGTGAGAAATTAGCTAAGTTCCATTTTTCTCCTCTTTTACCCAGCTGCGGATGTCGCAATTGCGAGGTCTTGTTCGCAATTCCGAACACCGCAAATGCGAGACAAGGGTCGCAAAGGCAAAACTTGTCTCAGGGCCACAGAAGTCGCAAATGCGACATTTGATTCGCAATTGCGAACTCCTAACCTTCGCAAATGCAGACCAATTCTTCATAATTGCAAAGTCAGCTCAGGGACATATTGAGTAGCAAATGCGACTATGAGATCACAATTGCGATCACTGAAAATTCGCAAATGCGAACATGCTCTTTGCAAATGCGAAAGCCACCCCATCCAGCCCATTTCGCAAATGCGATATCTTGATCACAAAAGCGAGGCTCGCATTTGCGAGCCAGACCTCGCAAATATGAGATTTGCAGACCACACCAGCAACAGAGAAATCACCAATTATCTCCAAAGTCCAAAAATCAATATGTAGCCTATCTGAAACTCACCCTAGCCCTCGGAATCCAAACCAAACATGCGCAGAAGTGTAATAACATCATACGAACTCTCTCTCGCGATCAAAATACCAAAATAATACCTATAACAACAAATCAGATATCAAAATGTATGAAATTTTTAATAAAACTTTTTACAATCGGTCGTTCGAATCACGTCAAATCAACTCTGTTTTGCACCAAACATTATAGACAAGTCATAAATAATGAAATAAAGTTATACCAAATTCAGAATCA
Organism: Nicotiana obtusifolia; assembly: GCA_002018475.1. Classification (NCBI taxonomy): domain Eukaryota; kingdom Viridiplantae; phylum Streptophyta; class Magnoliopsida; order Solanales; family Solanaceae; genus Nicotiana; species Nicotiana obtusifolia. The sequence goes on along the minus strand of MCJB01035416.1, from coordinate 21,778 downwards.
AAATCCATACCCGGTAGTAACAAAGTCAACCTACGGTCAAACTTAGGGATTCTTTAAACCTTCAATTTACTAATTTTCAACAAATCGCGTTAAATCAAGTTAGGGACTTTCGTACTCAATTCCGGGCACACGCCTAAGTCCCAAATCACGATACGAACCCACCGAGACCATCAGAATACTGATCCTGGTCCATTTACACAAAATGTTAACCGTAGTCAACTTGAATTATTTTCAAGGCTAAAATTCACATTTTCTTTAATTTTTCATATAAAAAATTTTCGAAAAAAGGCACGGACTGTGCACGCGAATCGAGAAACATTAAACGGAGCTATTCGAAGTCTTGAAACACAAGAATAAGGGCTAAAACATAAAATGACCTATTGGGTCATCACATTCTCCACCTCTAAAACAAACGTTCATCCGCGAACGGAAATAGATAGGTACATGAACTGGTGAAAAGGTGTGGGTATCTACTTTGCATATCGGACTCAGACTCCCACGTGGTTACCTCGATCAGCTGACCTCTTCACTATACTCTAGCTGAATGATAACTCTTAGACCTCAACTTCCGGACCTGTCGGGCTTGAATGGACACCGGCTTTTCCTCATATGTGAAATCCTTGTCCAATTGGACGGAGCTGAAATCTAGCACATGGGACAGATCACCGTGATACTTCCAGAGCATGGAGACATGGAACACCGGGTGGACTACTAATAAACTAGGTGGCAATGCAAGCTCTTAGGCCACCTCACCCACTCTCTCAAGAATCTCAAAAGATCCAATGTACCTAGGGATCAACTTGCCCTTCTTTCCGAACCTTATCACACCCTTCATGGGTGAAACCCAGAGAAATTCCATCTCTCCAACCATGAATGCAATATCACGAACTCTCAGATCAGCATAACTCTTCTACAAAGACTGAGTTGTGCGAAGTCGATCCTAGATCATCTTGATCTTTTCCAAGTTATCCTGAACCAAATTGGTACCCAACAGCTGAGCCTCTCCTAGCTTGAACCAACCAACTGGCGAACGGCATCGCCTCCCGTATAATGCCTCATAGGGAGCTAACTGAATACTCGATTGGTAGTTGTTATTGTAGGCGAACTCCACAAGCCACAAGAACTGATCCCAAGAACTCCCAAAATCTATAACGCAGGCGCGAAACATATCCTCCAATATATGTATGGTGCGCTCGGACTAACCGTCCGTCTGGAGGTGGAATGCTATACTCAACTCCACCCATGTTCCTAACTTACGTTGTACAGCCCTCCAGAAGTGCGATGTGAACTGCATACCCTGATAAAAAATGATGGACACTGGCATACCGTGAAGACGAACGATCTCGCAGATATAGATCTCAGCCAATCGCTCTGAAGAATAGGTAACTGCTACTGGAATGAAATGTGCCGACTTGGTCAACCTGTCCACAATGACCCATACTGCATCGAATTTCTTCAAAGTTCGTGGGATCCCGACAACAAAATTCATGGTAATACGCTCCCACTTCCACTCAGGAATCTCAAGCTTCTGAAGCAAACCCACCAGGCCTCTGATGCTTGTACTTCAATTGCTGACAATTTAAACACCAAGCCACATATGAAACTATATCCTTCTTCATTCTTCTCCACCAGTAATATTATCGTAAATTCTGATACTTCTTGGCAACACCCGGATGAATGGAATACCGTGAGTTGTGGGCCTCCTCAAGGATTAACTCACGAAGCTCATCCACATTGGGCACACAAATCTGACCCTGCATTTGCAACCATCATCTCCGATAGTAACCTTCTTGGCACCATGGTGCCGCACCGTGTCCTTAAGGACAAGTAAATGAGGGTCATCATACTGACGCTCTCTGATGCGCTCATACAAAGAAGACTGAGAGACCGTGCAAGCTAGAACACAATTGGGCTCCGAAACATCTAACCTCACGAACTAATTGGCCAAGGTCGGAACATCTAATGCTAGCGGTCTCTTACCAATCAAAATATACGCAAGGCTACCTATACTCACAAATTTTCTACTCAAGGCATCAGCCGCCACATTGGCCTTCCCTGAATGATACAAATTGGTGATATCATAGTCTTTCAACAGCTCCAACCACCTCCGCTGCCTCAAGTTGAGATCCTTTTGCTTGAACAAATACTGTAGACTTTGATGATCCGTGAATACTTTACATGACACGTCGTAGAGGTAATGCCTCCAAATCTTCAATGCATGAACAATGGCTACCAGCTCCAAGTCATGAACAGGGTAATTCTTCTCGTGAACCTTCAACTGCCGCAACGTGTATGCAATCACCCTACGATCCTACACCAATACTGCACCGAGCCCAATATGCGATGCATCACAATACACCGTGTAGGATCCTAAAAATGTAGGCAACACCAACACTGGCATCGTAGTCAAAGCAGTCTTGAGCTTCTGAAAGCGCAACTCACACTCATCGGACCGAGTCCAACCAAAACTCACACTTTGAAAACTTGGCATATAATTGACTATCTCTCAGAGTTTGACGTACAATCCAAAGATGCTGCTCATGCTCCTCTCGACTGCTGGAGTAGATCAGGATATCATCAATGAATACAATCACAAAAGAATCCAAATAGGGCTTAAATACCCGGTTCATCAAATCCATAAGTGTTGCTGGGCATATGTCAACCCAAATGACATCACTAGGAACTCATAATGCACATACTGAGTGTGAAAAGTTGTCTTAGGGACATTTGATGCCCTAATCTTCAACTGATGGTAGCTAGACCTCAAATCGATCTTCAAAAACACTTTGGCACCTTGGAGCTGATCAAATAAGTCATCAATCCTCGGCAACCGGTACTTATTCTTGATAGTGACTATGTTCAACTGCCGATAGTCTATACACATTCTCATCAAACTATCCTTCTTCTTCACGAACAACATGGGCGCACCCCAAAGCGAGACACTAGGTCTAATGAATCCCTTATCAAGCAAATCCTATAACTGCTCCTTCAGTTCCTTCAACTCAGGTGGCGCCATACGGTTTGGTGGAATATAAATGGGCTGAGTGCCAGGAGCCAAGTCAATACAGAAGTCAATATCTCTATCGGGTGGCATCCCCGGCAGATCTGCAGGAAACACCTCTAGAAACTCATGCACAACTAGTATCGAATCCATGGAAGAAACCTCCGCACTAGAATCACGAACATAGGCCAAATAAGCTAGACATCCCTTCTTGACCATACGACGAGCTTTCATATAAGAAATAACCTTGCTGGAAAAATAGCCAAGAGTTTCTCTCCACTTTAATCGAGGCAACCCCGGCATGCCTAAGGTCACCGTCTTGGCGTGACAGTCCAATATAGCATGATAAGGTGACAGCCAATCCACGCCAAAAATAACATTAAAGTCTACCATATCAAGAAGTAGGAAATCTACACTAGTCTCAAGACTCCCAATAGTAATCACACACTAGTGATAAACACAATCTAAAATAGTAGAATCTCCCACAGGCATGGACACATACACAGGAGCACTCGAAAAATCACGAGGCACAACTAGATATGAAGCAAAATAGGATGACACGTAGGAATAAGTAGATCCTGGATCAAATAGAACTGAAGCATCTCTATGGAAAACTGGAACAATACCTATGATAACTGCATCAGATGAATCGGCCTCGGGTCTAACCGAGAATGCAAAAAAATAGGGCTGGCCCCACCACTCTGACCTCTGCCCCGCAGACGGCCTCTAGCTAGCTGATCTCCACCTCTAACAGCCTAACCTCTACCTCTAATGGCCTAACTTCCACCTCTGGCAGCCTGACCCCCGCCTCTAGCTGGCTGGGCAGGCGGTGAAGCAAATGATGCCAGAACCATGGCAAGATAAAGATGTTGATGCATGCCGCCATGTGATCTGGGGCAAAATCTAGAAAGGAGCCTCGGATCTCCAAGAGTATAACAAGCACTCGGTGGCTTTGACTACTGAACCTAGAACTAACCCTGTCGATCTGGATAACCACTCTGATAACTCTGGATTGGAGGTGCACTAATAGGAGCTGGTGGTGCACTACAGGCTAGCTGCTCAGGATGAGATACATAAGGACCACGACTACCCGAAGTGTCATGGGATGCCTGAAGCGCTGACTGAAATGGCCTGGGAGGATGGCCTCTACCAAAAGTACCTTTGCCTCTAGACGAGGCATCACTGAAGCCACCTAAATGACGAGGCCTCTTATCAGATCCGGTCCACTCTCCTGATCGCGAACCATCTCGATTTGTCTAGCAATCTTGATGGCCCTCTAGAAAGAAATATCATCTCCGGTCTCTTTGGCCATCTGCAGTCTGATACTAAAAGTGAGTCCATCAAGGAACCTCCTCACTCTCTCCCTCTCAGTAGGAAGTAAAATAATCGCATGGCGAGCTAGGTCCACAAATCGAGTCTCATACTGGGTAATAGTCATGCTAACCTGCTGAAGGAGCTTAAACTGCCTGCGGTACTCTTCTCTTAGAGTGAAAGGAAGGAACTTCTCAAGAAATAATTGTGAAAAACTGATCCCAGATAAGTGAAGATGAACCAACTGGTCTAGTCAACACATAATCTCTCCACCATCTCTTAGCAGAACTAGTCATCTAGAATACTGCAAAGTCGACCCCATTGGTCTCAACAATACCCATGTTGCACAACACCTTATGGAAACGGTCCAAGTAGTCATATGGGTCCTCAGAAGGTGCACCGCTCAAATGAACAGAAAAGATCTTAGTAAACTTATCCAACCTCTTCAAGACCTCAGAAGACATAGCGGACCTATCCCCGGCCTGTGCCACAACAACCGGATAAACTACCCCAATTGGCTGGGATGCTGGAGTCTAATATAGGGGAGCCACCTGCTCTGGGGCGTGAGTAGCGGGAGTCTATACTCCTCTCCCAGCCTGAGAGACGGTTGGTGCCACCGGAAATGCACCGGTCTGGACCACACTCTCCATAAGGCCCATCAAGCGGACTAGAGCGTCCTGAAGCACTAAAGTGGCTATGAATTCCTCGAGGACCTAAGTTGGTCTGACGAGTGCGGTCTGAGCTTGGACCTCCTCCCCATGATCAATCTGAGGCTCCATTGAGGGTGCTACTGCTCGAGCTCTAGGCTGAGCTCTGTCTCTGCATCGGCCTCGGCCTCTGCCCCTGGGGGTAGCTGCAACAGGGGGCTGCGACTCCTGCCCGGCTGTAGATGTTGTTCTTGTTCTCACCATCTGCAAGAGAACAAGAATGGAATGGTTCAATCATCAATGATAGAGTAAAATCGCACGATAGAGAAAGAAGGAAGAGAAATTTTTCCTAAACTATATAGCCTCTAGAAGATAAGTACAGACGTCTCTGTACCGATCCTCCAGAATTTACTAAGCTTGCTCATGGCTCATGAGACCTAAGCAACCTAGGGCTCTGATACCAAATTGTCACGACCCGGAATCTCAACCTCGGGGTCATGATGGCGCCTAACATCCACTTGCTAGGCAAGCCGATGTAAAATAATTAAATAACCAATTTTAACTATTAAAACCACAATGATAATATACAACGAGAAATAGAAACCCAGTCTAACACAATACTAATATAAGTCACGTGATAATATCTACTCCCAAAAATCCGTAGTCACGAGTACACGAGCAACTAAAAGACTACAAACAAAGTTTGAAATAAATATAACTGTTTCGAAGAAAATGAACAGTAAAAGTGGAAAAAGGAGGGAGTCTTCAAGGTCTGTGGACGCTAGCACATCTACCTCGAGTTTCCGTATTCAATGATCCAAGTTGACACACCTCACGCACCGCGGGGATCAATACCAATATCTACACAAGAAGTACAGAAGTGTAGTATGAGTATAACTGACCCAATGTACTCTGTAAGTGTCAAGCCTAACCTCGATGAGGTAGTGACGAGGCTGTGATAGGACACCCACGTAAATAAACCTGTACAAGTATATATAAAGCAGCAATAATAACAGAGAATGGTAACGCACAAATTAGGAGGGGACATGCAAAAAGGGCAAATATAACAGCTGCGACAGGTAGGAATCACGAAATAGCCAAGTAAATCATCATCAAATGAAACCAGATAAACCAATGATATGAAAATGGCACGGCATCATCCTTCGTGCTTTTACTCTCGTCCTCACCATGCAATTATATGAATGAAATGCTGCGGTATCACCCTTCGTGCTTTAATTCTCATCCTCACCATATAATAAAAATATGAATGAAATGGCACAGCATCACTCCTCGTTCTTTTACTCCCTTCCTCACCATGTAATCATGATAATGTAGATGGATGTCACGGCAAAATCCTTCGTGCTTTTACTCTCTTCCTCACCAAGTAATCCTAATAATATAAATGAAATGGCACGGCATCACCCTTCGTGCTTTTAATCTCTTCCTCACCATGTAATAATGATAATATGAATCCGAGTAATAAATAATGCGGGGAGTAAATTCAACGTCAAATATGGTGCCATGATACCCAACTTCAACTTCCAAAAATATTAAATAACTATGGAATAAGCAAAAATTACGAAACGAATCATCAAAGAGGTAATAACCTAACCTAAGCATGGATATCATAATTAGCAAAGCAATAAAATACAAAGAATCGAGCTTCACCCGCATGCTTTAACCCAATAACAACATATAAGTACTCGTCACCTCATATATACGTTGTTCCCACATATAAAACACGTAGCAAATAGACTAACAAGTCCTAATCCTTCAAGTCAAGATTGACCACGACACTTACCTTGCTCCGCAATCAAATCAAAGCTCAATCGGGGCTTTGCCTCTAGAATTAGCCTCCAAATCAATCGAATCTAACCAAATATAGTTCAAACAATTCAAAATAAGCTTTAGAAACTAACCACGAGTGAAAAAGATTCAATCTTTAATGATTATAGAAAAGTGTCAACAAAAGTCAACCGGGGCCCGCTTAGTCAAAATTCGAGATTCAGATTAAAACTTTATCACCCATTCAACTCCGAGCCCGGTTATGTGATTTATTTCGATATCTGATCCCAATTCAAGGTCTAAATCTCAATTTTACAAAAATTTCCAATTATACCCAAATCCCTAATTTCTACCATGGAAATCCTAGATTTGGTGTTGTAATCTCATGAAATGTAATGGGTAATAAGAAAATGGATTAAAGTCACTTACCAATGAATTTGGAAAGAAAAACCTCTTGAAAAATCGCCTCTAGGGTGTTTAGGGTTGAGAAATTGTGAGAAATGAGTTAAGTCCCATTTTTCTCCTCTTTTACCTAGTTGCGGATGTCGCAATTGCGATGTCTTATTCGCAATTGCAAACACTGCAAATGCGAGACCAAGGGTCGCAAATGCAAAACCTGTCTCAGAGCCACAAAAGAAGCAAATGCGACATTGGTTTGCACTTGCGAACTCCCAACCTTTGCAAATGCATACCGTTTCTGCGCAATTGCGAAGTCACCTCAGGGACATACTGAGTCGCAAATGCGACTCTAAGATCGCAATTGCGATCACTGAAAATTCGCATATGCGAACATACTCTTCGCAAATGCTTAGCCACCCCATCCAGCCCATCCTTACATATGCGATATCTTGATCGCAAATGCGAGATCTGCAGAGCACACCGGCAACAGAGAAATCAACAGCTATCTCCAAAGTCCAAAAATCAATCTGTAGCCTATCTGAAACTCACCTAAGCCCCTTAGGCACCAAATCAAACATGCGCACAAGTGTAATAACATCATACCATCTCTCTCGCGAGATCCAAATACCAAAATAACACCTATAACCACGAATCAGACATTAAAATGTATGAAATTTTTTTATAAACTTAAGAACTTTCAAATTTACAACCGGACATCCGAATCACGTCAAATCAACTCTGTTTTGTACCAAATTTTGTAGACAAGTCATAAACAGTAAAATGAATCTATATCAAGTTCTGGAACCAAAATCCAAACTTGGTAGCAACAAAGTCAACCTACGGTCAAACTTAGGGATTCTTTAAACTTTTAAGTCACTAGTTTTCAACAAATCACGTTAAATCAAGTTAGGGACTTCCGAACTTATTTTCGGACATATGCCCAAGTTTCAAATCACGATACGGATCCACTAGGATCGTCAAAATACTAATCCGGGTCCGTTTACATAAAATATTGATTGTAGTCAACACGAATCATTTTTAAGGCTAAAATTTACATTTTTTAAATTTTTCACACAAAAATTTTTCGAAAAAAGATCAGACTGTGCACGTAAATCGAAGAATGCTAAACGGAGCTATTCAAGATCTCAAAACACATAAATAAGGATTAAAACTCAAAATAACCTATCGGATCAGGCTACATAACTCGTGCAAGATACTCCGACCCCCACACTTTCAAAAATTTCAGGTTAATCAAATACTCTTTTCATAACTCCTAATTTGTTTGAGACTTAAACCATGAGAAGAATCATTCAATTTATCTTATGCTATCGAAGTAGCACAAATGATACACGTAATGATTTAAGAACATATATACTCAAGTTGAATTCTTATGAGAAATCATAACTCACTAATTAAGATAGTTGATAGATGTAAATCATTTTTTGAGATAAATATAAAATTATCAAAATTCAAGAGCTCAAAAGTGTGTGTGTGTATATATATAAAAAACACTTCCAGAATTCAAGAGCTCAAGTGTTATGAGACGTGATTTATACAGATATATTCACGTCACCTAACACTCCAATATCAACTATAAACACTTCCAGAATTGGAGGACATTATATATATCATATACATCTTGAGGCTAAGTTCATATGCCTATTAACTTTATTCTCGATAATAAACAGGATACAATAAAAATTTAGGAGGTATAGTTCAATTATACGTACCTGATACTTAAATATTATGTACCACAAAAACATGTCAAGTGGGAGAGTTTACCGCCTTTAGAGTCCACTAGAGAAATTTCCTGAAACCACGAATGCAGCAGCGACACCAATAATGATGATAATATCCATTTGTTTGTCATCTATTACTCTCAAAATTCCAGAATTACTGAAAAACTGATTTGTTTATGTTTCTTTCGTGTTTGTGAGTTTGAGTATCAGGTAGAGAAACTATTAGATTTGATATTCTCCATAAGAACAGTGTAAGAAATATCCTTAAGATTGTTGAAAAAAATTGGTTATGGAGAATAGGAGTTAGCTTGAGGCGTGTCAAGGAGAATTTCCTTAAAGATATTTGCCCACCAGTAAAGAATAAAATTAGGCATATTACCCAGAAGTCAACAAGCTCTTTCAGTTATTAAACTGGGAACAGAACAAGCAGAAAATTCAAGAAAGAAACCCAGCATATAGGAGGAAGAAGATAATTCAGAAAGTTGTATTAGAAAGATTGTCTTTCGCTCTCCAAAGATCATGTTTATATAGGCGTTGCTTCAACGGCTAGTTTGACTCTACTAAATGTAAAATAATTTATTAAATAATAAGTAAATATAAATAATACTTCAAAGAGAAAAGATTTTTCAAACCAAGATAGATATTACCGTTCGAGTTATCACTAATGTTTCAACAGTGAACGTATGTTGTCGGGCAATCGAATCCTCGGCGAGTATGGGAAAATGGCCAATGGAGCAGTTGTATCAATTGTTTTTCGTTGTTGAAGTCCTGATGAAATGGGTCGTCCGGTAGTGGCTGGACTTTGAGGTGATAGTGGTGATGAGTGCAGAGGGAGAGGGTTGTTCAGTTGGTGTAAAATGTTCTGTTGGTCCGGAGAAGGAGGTTCTTGTAGTTGAATTAGCTGGAGCAAGGTCATGTTCACTTGAATTGCCTCCATCAGTATTCTGTTACTTTATATAGTTTGTTTCTGCGATCGAGGGGAGTAAAGTTATCTCCCACGAAAATAATTGAGCAGTCCATAATAGCTAAATCAATCTGTTTCTCTTCATGGTTCTGTTTCAGAAAAACCAGAGAAAATTGCGTTAAGATAAAATATAATATAGCTAAACTAAGTCCATGAATGGATCCCATTATACCACTGCATATTATAAAAGTGTTTCTTATTCTATCTACACATTTGACAATAACCCATCATTCATTCCTAAGTTCTAAATGCTTTCTTATTTAGGTTAATTCTTTTTCTTTTTTCTTTGTTTTCACTCCATGTTTGGAATGCACTATTTGTCCCGGGAGCTGGACAATATTAAAGGGCTTCTCTTAGGGGTTAGTATTTGGGCCAATAAGTATCGAAGAGTGCTTTCCTTAGGGGTGAAATTTTAAAATAGTTAAATTTACAAGTGGTAATTAAAAAATAATCACACTTTTAAAAGTAATTAAAATTTAATTACTTTTGCTTTCAATACAAAGTAATGGTAGAATGAAAATTTTCTACTGGATAGTTATACCAAAAGAAAACTTGTTAAGGAGAACTTCTCCTTTACAATTTGACAACAGTTCAACTATCATGTTGTTGGCTTCTTCCATCTGATGCATTGAATATTAATTCGTAGGCTTGAGCTTTTCAATTTGCTCATAAGCCACATGCCATTGTTTATCCAAAATGAGAGAGGGGAACTGACATGAAATCAACATTCTCATCAAATATATAACTTGATTTTGTTAGGATATACTATTAACCATGCGGTTTAATTATAGTATTATGTTTTATTTTTTTTGGAACAATTATTTATTTATTTATTCAATTCAATGAAGTCTTAATTTAAATAGATCATTTATTCATATGTATGCCCTTTACTTATATTGTAGACGATTTAGTGTATGAAGCTTTAGCTCATGCGCGGAAGATTAAATTGTCGGTTCTTATAAATTATAAAGTTAATGTTCACAATCAAAGATGAAACTGAGCAAAGTATCTTGATGATTGTAGCATAAGATGAAATTATAATTTATCTTGATTATGGGAATGGTTCGGTTCCAACTTCTTATGCTAGTACATTTTTGTGTATTGGACGAACCAAGTAGAGATAAGTGTTTTTGTGCTGAATATATAAAACTACCTCTCTAGCTCATTGAATGTTCTTATACTCTTAATCTTAATATGATTGTTATGATCAATGTGCTTCGTTCATTATTTTGATTTATTAAAAGGTACGACTCAACTGCGAGTTAATGTATTCCTGGTAAATTGGATAATGGCAAAGTGCATTTGTGAAATAACAATTAGTTGATAGAATCCGTGTCTTGACCTTGAGATTGATGATACCCCTTTATGGATGCTTATAAGTTTTCATGTGAAAACCCTGCAGGTGGATTTTGTATCCGTCACATGAAATAAGTTACGCGGAAGTATAAAAGATTAAATTAGTCGATGAATTAAATTGTCAGTAATTTAATTTATTTGATTGGTGTCTGTAATCTTAACACGGGGAGTTAAATAAGTTTTTAATGAATGATTTCAAAATTAAACAGAGGAGTGCAATTACAGTTTTCTAGTGGAATAAATTGTAATTTATTGTGGTAGGATTAATTCATTCATATTTCGAATTAATACCACAATAGGAAGCCTCGTTATTAAATCTGTGGTCCCTGTTGTACCTGAATATTCTAGAACAAGGAAATTAAAAAGAAAAATAGTATCCTTGGTGGGTTAGGAGACTGCTACACGTTTTTGGCTAGGGTTTACCCTAAAAAACGTGGGTATATAAAGAAAGCAATTAAACCCTAAGGATTATTCTTCTTCAGCCGAAATACTTGCCACTCAAGTATTACGTTCATAGAACTTCAAGATACACAGCAGAAGATCGTAGACCTGGAGAGCACAGACGTTATTGAAGACTTGTACAACAGTCTCAAAAGGTTAGTGTTACAATCTCGTATTTGATTATGTTTGTCTAGATTACATGTGAGAATATGATCTTAGGTGCTTGCTTCCGCTGCATTTATATGCCTATTTCCTATCAATTGGCATCAAGAGCCGTCTTACATCTAACTAGATAATGTAATACTTTATGAAACAGAAACCCTAGAATTGGTGTTGTTTTAGAATGCATGTTTGTCATGTTAGAAACAATGATGTTTTATGAAAAACGAAATTGATTATGCAGTTTATGAAGTCTGGAATCATGTATATTGTTAGAATCAGTATAAATAATACATGATATGATCGTATCTGTTTTTATTTTGAAACCCTAAAACGACAAAACCGATTTCACCGAATAGTCATAGTTTTGGAGTTCTAAATTTTTTGACGAACTCCGATTGACCTGAAATTTGGTAGGTTCATCGGAAACGGTCCACTGAACAGTACGCACTGCTTTGCTGTGATCAAGGGCCTTTTTTGGCCATTCAGGGTTATTTAGATGGGTTTTTGGGCGTTTTCTGTTTTCAGAAAAAAATTTGTTAACGAAAAATTTTTATTTTAACAAATAATAGTGTTAGGGTTTATTCTCTATGGTCTCCATTGTATGTAGCAGTAATATAATGAGTTTATGTGTTGACATAGGTCTTCCTCCCCCATCGGATAGATTCATTGTGGTTAATTACTGTGTTAAAATCCCTAGTTAATTGATAACTTGTCTTGACTCTCCATCTGAGTTATACGTTGGCTCAATGGAACTAGGGATAATTTAATGTGATATCTACCTAATATAAATTATCAGTTTACTCTCCATCTGAGTTGGTTCTGATTTTTATGGGGTAATATATCTGGCATGACTCATATATTTTGCATGAATAGTTAAGTTTCCCTATCGAATCTAACTGTTCGGTAAGCATGGTTTTATGTGTGATGTGTGGTTTGAATTTTATTATTCTTTCAGCATATCTAATGATCTATTTGATGTTTATATCTCCCAGATTAATCATGTCTTCTTTCAACCCACTTACCGTTATTCTGAACCAAAACAAGTTAAAGGGTCCGAATTATGTTGATTGGAAACGCAACTTGGATATTGTCCTAACTGCTGAAGGTTACAAATTTGTGCTGATTGATGAGTGCACAGAAAAACCTTGAGAGGATGCTTCGAAAGACCAGATTAAGGCCTATGATAAATGGGTTAAGGCTGATAAGATGGCGCGATGTTACATTCTTGCCTCCATGGCGAATGTTTTGCAACATCAGCATCAGTCAATGGGGTCTGCGTACGATATGCTTGAAAATATCAAAGAGATGTTCGGAGAGCAAAATCGTGCGGCTAAGCAGACAGCCATGAAAGCCCTTTTGAACACTAAGATGGCTGAAGGATCTTCGGTTAGGAAGCATGTACTTGACATGATGAGTCTTCTGAACGAACTCGAGGTACTTGGAGCTGTGATTGATAAGGAATCTCAAGTTGAGATGGTCCTGCAGACTCTGCCTGACAGTTTTCAGCAATTTCGCTTGAGCTACAATATGAACGAAATGGATTTGTCACTGGCGAAATTGTTTAATGAGCTGCAGGCGGCAGAGTCCATTATCAAGCAACAAGCCCCTGCTGTGGCAATGACTGTTGAGAAAGGTTCAGTTCCTAAGCCGAAAGGCAGACAGAAAAAGAAAAAGGCTTGCAAGGTTGTGGCACCCGGAGGTGCTGCTGGTGGTGTAAGCAAGCCTAAGGGCAAGTGTTTTCACTGCAAGCAGCCTGGGCACCACAAGAAACAATATCCCACATATCTGGCTAAGATGAATAAGCAAGGTAATTCATATTTAAATATCGTTGAAACTTGTTTAGCGGCTGTTTCTATCATGTCATGGTGTGTAGATTCGGGAGCCTCTAATCATATCTGCACTTCTTTGCAGGGGTTTCAGGAAACGCGACGGCTAAGTGAGAATGAAGTTTGCGTTTTTCAAGCCAATGGCGAACCAGCACCAGCTTTAGCATTAGGATATATTAGAGTTGAGTTTAGTAGTGATAGAGTTTTGAATTTAAAAGATGTTTTATATGTACCTTCCATTAGAAGGAATTTGCTTTCAGTTTCAAGATTAATGGATGCTGGTTATAATGTCTTTTTTATTAATAACTCTGTTATTATTAAGTATAATAGACTTTTTATCTACACTACTACCAGAGTACATGATCTGTTTATACTTGATATTTCTCCTGATGTGCTACAACCGAAAGAGCTAAATAACGTTGACCTGCCACGTAAGAGGAAGCGTATTTCTGAATTGAGTCAAACTTATTTATGGCATTTACGTCTAGGTCNAATTTTATTAACCGGAAATTTTTATTTTAACAAATAATGGTGTTAGGGTTCATTCTCTATGGTCTCCATTATAAATAACAGTAATATAATAAATTTATGTGTTGACATAGGTCTTCCTCCCCATCGGATAGATTTATTGTGGTTAATTACTGTGCTGTAATCCCTAATTAATTGATAACTTGTTTTGACTCTCCATCTGAGTTACACGTTGGTTCAATGGAACTAGGGATAATTTAATGTGATATCTACCTAATATAAATTATCAGTTTACTCTCCATCTGAGTTGGTTCTGATTTTTATGGGGTAATATATCTGGCATGACTCATATATTTTGCATGAATAGTTAAGTTTCCCTATCGAATCTAACTATTCGGTAAGCATGGTTTTATGTGTGATGTGGTTTGAATTTTATTATTTGTTCAACATATCTAATGATCTATTTGATGTTTATATCTCCCAGATTAATCATGTCTTCCTTCAACCCACTTACCGTTATTCTGAACCAAAACAAGTTAGAGGGTCCGAATTATGTAGACTGGAAACGAAACTTGGATATTGTTCTAACCGCTGAAGGTTATAAATTTGTGCTGATTGATGAGTGCCCATAAAAACCTGGGGATAATGCTCCGGAAGATCAGGTTAATGCCTATGAAAAATGGGTTAAGGCAGATGAGATGGCGCGATGTTACATTCTTGCCTCTATGGCGAATGTTTTGCAACATCAGCATCAGTCAATGGGGTCTGCGTACGATATGCTTGAAAATCTAAAAGAGATGTTCGGAGAGCAAAATCGTGCGGCTAAGCAGACAGCCATGAAAGCCCTTTTGAACACTAAGATGGCTGAAGGATCTTCGGTTAGGAAGCATGTACTTGACATGATGAGTCTTGTGAACGAACTCGAGGTGCTTGGAGCTGTGATTGATAAGGAATCTCAAGTTGAGATGGTCCTACAGGCTCCGCCTGACAGTTTTCAGCAATTTCGCTTGAACTATAATATGAACAAAATGAATTTGTCACTTGCGAAATTGTTGAATGAGCTGCAGACGGCAGAGTCCATTATCAAGCAACAAGCCCCAGCTGTGGCATTAGGATATATTAGAGTTGAGTTTAGTAGTGATAGAGTTTTGAATTTAAAAGACGTTTTATATGTACCTTCCATTAGAAGGAATTTGCTTTCAGTTTCTAGATTAATGGATGCTGGTTATAATGTCTTTTTTATTAACAACTCTGCTATTATTAAGTATAATAGACTTTTTATTTACACTGCAGCTAGAGTAAATAATTTGTTTAGACTTAATATTCCTCCTGAAATCATACAACCAAAAGAGCTAAATAACGTTGACCTGTCACATAAAAGAAAGCGTATTTCTGAATTGAGTCAAACTTATTTATGGCACTTACGTCTAGGTCATATAAATCTAAATAGGATATCAAGGTTGGTTTCTGATGGATCCCTGAGTTCATTGAAAGTGGAGGCACTACCAACATGTGAATCCTGTTTAGAAGGAAAAATGACCAAGAGACCCTTCCCTTCTAAAGGAAATAGAGCCAGTGATAAGTTAGAATTAATCCATTCCGATTTGTGTGGACCTATGAATATACAAGCAAGAGGTGGTTTTGAGTATTTTGTGACTTTCACAGATGACTACTCTAAATATGGATATATTTATTTGTTGCGTCGTAAGTCTGAGTGCTTTGAGAAATTCAAAGAATTTAAGACATAAACGGAGAAACGACATGATAAACATATCAAATCACTGCGATCTGATCGCGGTGGTGAATACCTTTCTATGGAATTCATTAGATACTTATCAGATTGTGGAATAACGTCTCAATTATCTGCTCCAGGAACACCACAACAAAATGGTGTAGCAGAAAGAAGAAATAGAACCCTTATGAAAATGGTCAGATCAATGTTGAGTTATTCCGATCTGCCCTCATCCTTTTGGGGATATGCTTTAGAAACAGCTAATTACATTCTAAATTTGGTTCCTTCCAAGTCAGCACCTTCAACTCCAACAGAATTTTGGACTGGGCACAAACCTAGTCTGCGGCATATTCGAGTTTGGGGTTGTCCAGCACATGTGTTGAAAGGGAAAACAGATAAATTAGAATCAAGGACAGAGGTATGCGTTTTTATTAGATATCCAAAAGGAACAAAGGGAGGTTTATTTTATTGTCCAAAAGAAAAGAAGGTGATTGTTACAACAAATGCCAAATTTCTGGAAGAGGATTATTTAATAAACCATGTTCCTAGAAGCAAACTTGTTTTACAGGAATTGAGCAAAGAAATAACAAAAGATCCATCTCCAAAACACATCCCGGCAGCCAGTATTGATTTACCACTACGTTCTCGTAGTGGGAGGAATGTCAATAGGCAAGAGGACGCACAAGAGGCATTGCCCGATATCTCGCTGCCCCAAAGCAGTGGGAGTAATGTTGAGCAACCTGCAATTATGCAACCTGCGATTGAAGAAGAAGCTCATGAAATCCTGGCACCACAAGGTGAGGAGAATAACATTGAGCACCCAGTTCTTCATGATGACGTCGTGGACGAAAATGCACCTTAGTATCTCGTCGTAGTGGGAGAATTATTAGAAAACCTTCTCAGTATATACTCTTGGGAGAATCTTACGATAGGATCCCTGAAGAGACTAATACAGAACCTATAAATTACGACGAAGCACTACAGGATATAGATGCTGAAAAATGAATTGCTGCTATGAAATCTGAAATGGAGTCTATGTACTCTAATAAAGTCTGGGATCTTGTGGAACCACCTGCGGGAGTCAAACCTATTGGCTGTAGATGGATCTATAAGAAAAAGAGAGGAGTGGATGGAAAAGTGCAAACTTTTAAAGCAAGGCTTGTTGCGAAAGGGTTTACTCAGAAAGAAGAGATCGATTATGAGGAAACTTTTTCACCGGTAGCCATGCTTAAATCAATAAGAATCCTCTTATCTATTGCTGATCATTATGATTATGAAATCTGGCAAATGGATGTCAAGACGGCTTTCCTTAGTGGGAGTCTTGATGAGTGCATTTATATGGCACAACCAGACGGTTTCAAGAAAAGCAGTGATGAGCACATGTTGTGTAAGTTGAACAAATCCATTTATGGATTGAAACAGGCATCTAGGGCATGGAACACTTGTTTTGACAAGTCGATTAATACTTTCGGTTTTGATCAATGTGAAAACGAGTCTTGTGTCTATAAAAAATGGGATGGAGGAAAAGTAGCGTTTTTGGTACTGTATGTAGACGATATCTTGCTCATAGGAAATAATGTTGGCATGTTGAATTCAGTCAAGGAGTGGTTGTCCTCACATTTTGATATGAAGGACTTGGGAGAAGCAGCTCATATCCTTGGGATCAAGCTCACGCGAGATCGCAAGCAAAGGATATTAGACTTGTCTCAAGCACTTTATATTGATACTATCCTCGCCAGATTTAGCATGCAAGATTCCAAAAAAGGATTCCTTCCTTTTAGGCATGGAATCTCTCTGTCCAAGGATCAGTCTCCCAATACGGCTGATGAGATAGAGAAGATGAAGGCGGTCCCTTATGCTTCTGCTGTAGGGAGTCTTATGTATGCAATGCTATGTACTAGACCTGACATCTGTTTTGCTGTTGGCATAGTTAGCAGATTTCAGTCTAATCCTGGGAGAGAACATTGGACTGCCGTTAAGCATATAATCAAGTACCTGAAAAGGACTAGGGATTATATGTTGGCTTTTCACTCAAGCGATCTTGTACCCATTGGGTATACAGACTCAGATTTCCAGTCAGATAGAGATTCTAGAAAATCTACCTCAGGACATGTGTTTACCTTAGGAGGAGGAGCCATAACTTGGAGGAGTATTAAGCAATCATGTGTTGCTGATTCCACCATGGAAGCCGAATATGTGGCTGCCTCTGAGGCTGCCAAGGAGGCTATTTGGCTCGGGAACTTCCTGAAAGAGCTTGGTGTTGTCCCTTCAGTACAAGCACCAATTATACTTTATTGTGATAATAGTGGTGCGGTTGCAAAGTCGAAGGAACCACGAAGCCATAAGAGGAGTAAACATATTGAGCGTAAATATCATTTAATTCGTGACATTGTTTAGAGGGGAGGGGTAAAAGTTTTGAAGATTGCATCAGCGGACAATTTGGCAGACCCGTTTACCAAAAGCTTGCCGCAGAAGACTTTTGACAAGCATGTAGAAGAAATGGGTATTAGAGTTGTAGATGCATGGCTATGAGTTTAAGTGGGAGATTGTTAGGATATACTATTAACCATGCGGTTTGATTATAGTATTATGGTTTTTTTTTTTGGAACAATTATTTATTTATTTATTCAATTCAATGAAGTCTTAATTTAAATAGATCATTTGTTCATATGTGTGCCCTTTACTTATATTGTAGACGATTTAGTGTATGGAGCTTTAGCTCTTGCGCGGAAGATTAAATTATCGGTTCTTATAAGTTATAAAGTTAATGTTCACAATCAAAGATGAAACTGGGCAAAGTATCTTGATGATTGTAGCATAAGATGAAATTATAATCTATCTTGATTATGGGAATGGTTCAGTTCCAACTTCTTATGCTAGTACATTTTTGTGTAATGGACGGACCAAGTAGAGATAAGTGTTTTTGTGCTGAATATATAAAACTACCTCTCTAGCTCATTGAATGTTCTTATACTCTTAATCTTGATATGATTGTTATGATCAATGTGCTTCGTTCATTATTTTGATTTATTAAAAGGTACGACTCAACTGCGAGTTAATGTATTCCTGGTAAATTGGATAATGGCAAAGTGCATTTGTGAAATAACAATTAGTTGATAGAATCCGTATCTTGACCTTGAGATTGATGATACCCCTTTATGGATTCTTATAAGTTTTCATGTGAAAACCCTGCAGGTGGATTTTGTATCCGTCACATGAAATAAGTTAAGCGGAAGTATAAAGGATTAAATTAGTCGATGAATTAAATTGTCAGTAATTTAATTTATTTGATTGGTGTCTGTAATCTTAACACGGGGAGTTAAATAAGTTTTTAATGAATAATTTCGAAATTAAACAGAGGAGTGCAATTACAGTTTTCTAGTGGAATAAATTATAATTTATTGTGGTAGGATTAATTCATTCATATTCCGAATTAATACCACAATAGGAAGCCTCGTTATTAAATATGCGGTCCCTGCTGTGCCTGAATATTCTAGAACAAGAAAATTAAAAGGAAAAATAGTATCCTTGGTGGGTTAGGAGACTGCTACACATCCTTGGTGGGTTAGGAGACTGCTACACGTTTTTTGCTAGGGTTTACCCTAAAAAACGTGGGTATATAAAGAAAGCAATTAAACCCTAAGGATTATTCTTCTTCAGCCGAAATACTTGCCACTCAAGTATTACGTTCATAGAACTTCAGGATACACAGCAGAAGATCGTAGACCTGGAGAGCACGGACGCTATTGAAGACTTGTGCAACAGCTTCAAAAGGTTAGTGTTACAATCTCGTATTTGATTATGTTTGTCTAGATTACATGTGAGAATATGATCTTGGGTGCTTGCTTCCGCTGCGTTTATATGCCTATTTCTTATCAGATTTATGATCCTACCAGATGCGCACTTCTGGCCTTCGTACTTGCAACTGCACCTCGCCGTCCATTTCCCAGCAAACGATAGATGGCAGGCACTGTAGAACAAAATAGTGCATTTTATTATTATGTTTGGTTAGCCACCAATGCATCAGAGTGTATCTTATGCCTCCTACTCCCACCCCGCATGTTCCAAAAGAATTTCCAGACTGCTGAGACAAGTTCACTTTATCTGAATAAATGATCATTGTTCTCCATTGCTCCTTGAATACAACAGTAGCATCTAGAAGGTCCATGAACATTGAACCTCTGTATTACTTCATCTGTAGAGAGCTTCTTAGCAAGAAGCCTTATCATAAAAAAGGAGACTTTGAATGGGATTTTAGGATGCCAAATTTTAGATGTAGTCAATGTGACATTCTTGATCTTCCTTAAGGAATTCCAAGCTGACTTGCAAGTAAAAATTCCATGTTGATCAGGATTCCAAACAGGAAAGTCATGAACCTCATCAAAAAATTCTATATCAAGGACTTGGGACACCAAAGACATTGAAAGGACTTTTAGAAGTTTTCTTGGTTCCAAGAACCATCATGTAGAAACTCTGATACTTTGAGCTTTTTGGATTTGAAGTTGTGAGGAAAAAACTTAGCTAGTGGTCCAATACCCATCCAATTATCCCACCAGAAAGAATCTTTTAAAAGCTCTAAAGTTCAATATCGTGTATTTTGAATTTTACCTGTAAAGAATATTTTAGACTCCAATATATTATGCTGGAGTTTCACTTGTAAAATGTTTGAAATTCAATAGCAATTGCTGGAGTTGTTCATTGTGTTGGGAGTACTTTTGCCCAAAATATACCCGCGTTTAAATGGAATAGCTAGAGTTTAATAGTTTTTTAAATCGTGGCTAAACGCTAATAGCAGGATAAAAAATGGCTAATTACTAATATTTCACGTGAATGGAGTCCCCATCGGTAGGGACAACTTTACCTCCCATAGTAGTACCTTCCAATTCCAGGTTCGAATACCCAATGCTTAAAGCTAAGAAAAGTATTATGCAAAAAAAAAAAAAAAAAAAAAGGCCATTTAAATAGAGTGGGCTGAAAGCAGCTCTTTTACAGCCCAACTAACTTCAATGTTACATAATTCTTAGGGGTCGTTTGGTAGGCCGTATTAAGTAAAATAATCTCCGTATAAAAATTTAATCCGTCCAATACCATGTTTGGTTGGTCAATTCAATTTACTCCTACCTAATACATGCATTAGTTATACCTCATATGAGGGATTAACTAATACCAAGGAAAGCAAGGGATTACTAATCCCTGGATTAGCTATACATGGATAAGACTTAAAATTACTAAATCGCCCCTCAAACCCTTTTCCTAAATTTCTTTATATACAGAACATACGCTATTGCTCTTTGGCTACTATTCTGCTCTTTGGCTATAGCACATACGCTAGTCTGCTCTTTGGCTACATAATCTACTCTTTGGCTACATAATCTGCTCTTTGGCTGGAATTTCTCCTCTTTGGCGGGCTGTCTCTTCTGTGGTGATGGAGAAGGTGAAGGGTTGACTGAAGAACATTTTACCATTAGCCTCCATCTATTTTCTTTTCATACAAGGTTAGAACTTTTATCAAGGTGGTCTTCTTTTCTTTCATTCTTATGCCCAAATGTTTAGAAACGGGTGTATTGAAATATTGATGTGCTTGAAAATTCAACTAGTATTCTGTGTATTGGAACTTTAAGTAGTTAAAAAATTCAGATTTTGTGCTCATATTATGTATATTGATTCTTTCCATTTTTACGGAAAATTAGGTGTTATTATGAATCTTCAACCACTGTCGGCTACTGAATATATCATTCTTGAGGAGCTAATGTGCCAACAATTTCTTGTTGTCCTTATTTGCATTTTTACGGCTATTCATGGTCATTTTCTGAGAAGATGACGTAGAAATAGGCGTGAGATTAGATACTGTATGAGTGTTCGAGTTCCAAAAATTATTTCTCACTTAAGTTGTATCATAAATGATAGTGACAGTGTATGTATCGATAAGTTAAGAATGGATAGAAAT